>JAFBJS010007588.1:131264-262610 GCA_016785265.1 Paraplagusia blochii | reverse complement strand
ATGCCTGCCATATTCAACATATATTCCTGTTGTGCTCAAACAATGACTTTAAAAATATTTAATATCCCGACAGCTCAGGATAAGTGCTGCGTACGATCCTTCTGCTTACAATGCGTATTTTCTAATTCATAAAAAAAGTTTGCATTTAGTCATAGGAACCTTTAGACTGTTAGGAACATCAATATAGAGCAGTAAGTTAATAAAAGGACATTTTGCACCTTAAAGCCTGTATAGTGGCAACAGAATAACAAATCCCTTTGAAAAAACAATACCTGCATCGCTCTCTGCTTTAAACCACAGGTCATATATTTGTATTGAACCCTGTTAATATTTTTGCTTAAATATATACCGTAACATAGATTGTAGTGGTTCTTACCACAGAGTGTGAAAACTATACTCACTCGTGGTAACTCAGTCCGTTGTTATACATAACATCTACTTATTTGAGATTACAAATGATATGCACAGAGCTTACAGTCATAAACAATAAGTAAAAAGCATAAAATGTATGTAGTCCAAACAGTACAACCCCCTCCCGTAACAGTCCCTTAGTCTTCAATGTAGTCCTTTGAACTCCTTCATAGTGTTGTAAACTTTTTGTGGAGGAAAAGTTTTTTTTTAAAGAAATGTAATGCCACTAATAGCGTGACGGAACGGGTGCGTTGACTATGTGCTGCATGCTGCCATCTGGTGGCCGTAAGTCGAAGTTGTGCTACAGAAAAGGGTTAGTGGACGATCCCCCTGAAGGAAACGTTCCAGCTGGGGCTCCAGCCTGAAATATTAGAGAAAAATGTATCGTTAAAAAATTGTTGAACTATTTTTTTTATTGCTGTAATGAGAACATGCTGAGTGAAATTGCTCAGTAAGATTGAGTGTTTTATTTTCTTCCAATAACACTGTGGTGCCTCACCATGAATGGATTGTTGGACATGCCTGGTGCAGCCATGTGCTGTCCAAATGGCATGGAGGGCTTGTTCTGACTATAGACTGGAAATGCAGGACCTAGGGGAAATGAAAAGGAAAAGATTTATTAAACACCAACTAATACATTACGCTAGGAATCTAAATAAATTCCTTAAATTTTACATCTCTTTGAATAAAAGAGCTGTTCAGTGTAATGTAACTGTCACCAAGCAAAACTCACTGGGTAACACAAAGACAACACAAACTAGTATGTTGAAAACAAAATATTTCTACTTTCAAATTATAAATTGGCATTGCAAATAAAGGCCATTAATGGGAACATACAACAAATTCAACTTATAATAAACTAAATAATACATTTACCTTTTACGCAACAACAACCAAATTATTTTCTAAAATGAGAGTGAGTACCAATGTGCAGAACCTGCAATTAATACTTTTTCCTTCATATCAGAATCTGAACTTAATCACAGCAACTGCACAGGTGCATGAGGCCAGAGGGAGGATGGACACCACTAACCATTAGACTGAGGATGATAGGCTCCAGGTTGAGCATAAGGGATGGGAGCCTGACCAGGGAACTGCTGCTGGAAGTTTCCACTGAAACTGGTGGGAAGGCAGTAGGAGGAGGCACTCCCAAAACCTGCAGGCATGCTCATAGAGCCAGTACCAAAGGGAGCTACGAAACACACATATAACATGTGGATGTGGATGGTGATATATGTGTGTGGAGATCCACATCAACCATGCACAAACACATTAGCATACAAAAAACAGGTATTTCTAAATGACTGGGTCAACCATGACTACATAAATGTAGATGTAGGGGAACACAAATTGGTAAAATACACAAACCTGCAGCAGAGGCTCTGCCATTGGTCTGGAAAGGGTTGGTTGCCATGTCTGGGGCAACAGCAGCAGCAACAAAAGGATTAGTAGATGGAACAGCTAGGGAGAATACCAGAGAATGAAATGTGAGATGAGAGCAAACATGGTTTATATATTATTTTAAACAAACTGTCAAGCTTTTTTAATGCAAGCTTTTGTTGGAGGTGTTCATTTCGCATAAAAAAAACACAAAAAAACAAATATATATTCAAACTACACATGGTATGCAATGATATTACCTCCAAAGCCAGGCTGCATGTTGGGTAACACAGGTGGATTTTGGGCCGGCGATGAACCAAGTACTGGGCCAAACAGATTCCTACAACACAGTTCCACAACGGACGAATTCATTTTTCAATGCTTTTTTAATGACTTCACTAATGTTTTTGCAGCAAAAAACATCTCTTAATAGAACACCTCTTATTTTTCTTAACTAAGGCAGTGATAAGACATGAACCAAGAATATATTTTGGACATTCACTATGTCCAGCTCCCAGTACTATTATTGTATACTGCACCATTATCCTACATTCCTATTGGAGAACATTTGTCTCTTTCACACTACCAATTACTGAGCTTTATCCTGGCTCACAGCCCACTGCCCCAAAGCAGTGGATCTTAATCTCTTTTCACTGAGTACAACCTTCCAACTTTGTTTCTTTAAGTACCACCAGCCCGAACATCATTAAAATCCAGCAGTATAGGCCGGTCCAGTTCCTCTGAGCCCAGCATAGAGAAAGATGAATTTTCTCCTAAGTTTTTTTTTTTTGCATATTTCTTAACCAAAGCCCTTATTGTTGGATGTACTCAGAAATCAACTCTAAACACACATACAGGGAGATGCAGCAAACCTCACAAATATTTATTCAGAATATATAGTCCATCTACATCCATCCATGTCCACTTGTTTGTGCAATCTCTCACCCTTGGACGTTGCTGCCTGAGGAGACAGACGAGCTGAGTTCATTGTCCAACTCTGCCAGGGCGGCATAGCGGTCCTCTTTGCAACTTCCTCCAAGCGGTTGGGCAGGAACTGCACTAGACATTGACGGGATTGGCACACCTCCACCTATTGGTCATTTGTTGAAACAGATGTAACTGAGACCTCCCAAAGTTAGAAATAAGTAGCACATCAAGGATTTTTTTTCTTTCAACAAAATAAAATATAAAACAAATGATGACGGAGAAAACTGTTATGCAACAAATGTGGATAATGAAATGTTAGGTGGCAAAAAGTGTCCACTGGGTGTCTCCCTTTTTTCAGATATGCTTAAAGCCTGATCTCGCTACTAAATGCAGTAGTACACACCAGATGTACCATATGATTCTCTCCAGTTTATTTCAATGGCTTTGCTTTAAAATTATGGTTCTAATAATTTAAATTGTCAATGGTATTTTGTTTGTTGATTGTCACTATTATTAGGTATATATATCCCAAATATTATATATTTTTATTACATTTCAAATGTGCTTCTTACAAGTGAAGTATTGCAAGTACTGTGTCGCAACAAGGGCGACATGTTGCATACACCTGAAACAATGAATATACCTATTCATATTTTCAGGGTGATGTGAAAGGAATTGCATTCCAAGGACTGTACTGTACTAATAATATTGACAATATTTTAACCTGCTTAATGTACTTCCAAAGGTGCCAAACTCGTTTTTTTTTTTTTTTTTTTTTTCAAAAACTTGCTGCATAGACACACACACTTTGAATACAAGAATGATACACCCAGTGGACAGGTAGGGTTCAGGGTCTATTAGACATATACCACATCGAGTGAGCATTGGTGTCTAAGGTGTGAACAGAGGTGAGGAGTTGTAAGGATGGGATACCTGATGAGAATGACTTTGAGGGGGGTGATGTGCTCAGATGAGATGGAATTGTAGTGTTTCCAAATGCTTCAAAATTGGCAAAGTTGGTATTTGAATCACCCTGAGGTGCTGGAGCCACACATAGGGAAAACATTAACACAGGAAATGAATGACAGAATTCTAAGTAAATAATAATGCATGACAGTAGATGACAGCAAACCAAAGAGTGAATTTTGAACAACGTTTCTAGTCTTTAGGGTTGGAGTTGATGTTACGATCGTCACTATTAACAGTCCCAGAGTCAATGTTGAACTAGGGAAATTGTTGTGCATTACCTTAACATAGTCATTTTGCATAGGATCCACGTGAAACCTACTGCGAGTCCGTACTTGATAAGCCTATTTAATTGTTACTAAATTTGGCAATGGGTACAGTAAAAAAAAGTATTCTTTCTTACCCGTCTGGTTTGGAAAATGTGCAAAGTTGGCAAAGTTGGAAGAGGTGGCAGTTTGAGTAGGTGGAGCAGCAAAGATGTCTCCTCCCAGGTCAGAGAGCAAGTCAAACTTCTTCTCTTGACTAGTGCTTTGAGCCTGCGAGCGACTGAGCCCTGGAGACTGGAAGGCAGGTGACATTTCAGACATTAATGATCCAAAACTACAAGAGTCCACTGGTTGCATTTAAGCCTTTGAAAATTGGAGTTGCGCTCTTACATTAATGGTAATCTAACCTATATTACAATTTTATTATGATGAATAATGCCTCCTCATGAATACCAGTAAATATTCAACATGAACACACAAACCCAATGAAACAATAATAAAGAATAAATATGTAAAGGATTAAATTATCTGCCTCACAGTCACTATACTATTTCATGCTCCTTATTATTGACTGTTTGGCAGAAATATCTCAAGAAATCCTCCTTGGATCCTTGGACATGTTAAGAGGAGGGACAGTGGTTATGTTGGTAGAAGAATGCTAGAGATGGAGCTACCAGGTTGGAGACGCAGCAGAAGGCCACAGAGGAGGTTGGTGGATGCAGTAAGGGAGGACATGGAGGTAGTTGGAGTTAGAGTTAAAGATACAGAGGACAGGGTGAGATGGAAATTTTTGACTCGCTGTGGTAACCCCTGAGAAAAGGGACAAGCCGAAAGGAAAAAAATGCTCCCTTTCCTTTTCTTCAGCACTTGTCTCCACCTTCTGATATTGTTTCCCTGTTTATCTTTACATGCAAACTGCTCAACCTCTTGCAGTCCTTGTGATATGTATGCTTCAAATTCTGGTCACTTGAAATAAACATAACACTATGGCTTCAACAGTTCGAAAATTAGTTCCTGTCAGTGCAGGTCTTCTCTGTACCTGGCGAAGTGGGGTCTTGTTGAGTTGCAAGGATTTAAGGGGCTGCACTTCTGGAGTGCTGCCAGTGCTGCTGGCTGACGAGCCCGACACGGAGGCCTGCACACTAGCTACTGCTCTGGCCTGGTCCGGAGGAACGTACCTGGAGAGTAGCAAAAAGAAAAAAAGAATACAAACCTAAATGTACAAACTGAACCACAAGGGACAAGACAATGGATAATAGGTTAAAAGGTGAGATTGAAACATAGTGTTTTCAAAAAATTATTAGGAGGCCAGTTCAAAACTAAAATGTACTTGGGTTTTTATTGATTTGTCTTAACAATAGAATATTCGGTATCTTGCGTCAATACTAAAGTCCCTGAGTAATTATTGTTTACCTGTTTGTATTTTATTATAGAGTGGAGCCTCAGAAGTTTAAACCCTTCCAGAGCAGCCCTTGTTATCTGTTCTACTTACATTTAATTGCATTTCCCCATTAAAGAAAACTTAACATAAAAAACAATTCATTTGTTCCACCATTGCAGAAATATAAAGTAACAATATATACTGTATATACACAACAAGTACAAACATATTGACAATATAACGTAGTTATTGTTAAAAAGAACCTTTTATAATATTAATATAAAGATTAATTAATTAATCCTATGAGAGAGAATAAGACAGCACAATAAATGGTGAAAACCACTAAGTAAAGGAGATGTACTTTTTTAAATTTATTTTTGTTCTATTCAGCAGTAGAACTCAACACTAGAACGATTAAAATTACAATAAAATTAGATTAGAAACTCAAAAACTTATGATCCATTCCTAAATGAAAAAAAAAATCTGGTTTAATAAACAGAAATGTGAATTTAAACACATTAATATTAACGTTGTTATAGCACCAACAGCAGCAGCAGTGTGTCCATTGCTGGGGCAGTCAATGAGGAGAGTCAGACGTCTCCTCCTCTGAAAGTGCTCTGTCAGATTCACCAGTGCACAGGTTCTGATACAGCTCCAAGCTATGAACACATCAAATTTCACCTTAGCTGAAAGATTTGCTCAACAGAGTTAAAAAAAAAAACTCTACTTTACTCTACTGACACTGAAGATCAAGTGAAGGCAACATATGTCACTGTAGTGATCAAACTACAGAATTTGTTGTGTGGAATCTAGGCAGTCATTGCGACTGCTGTTGGGTTGCATTTTTTTTTATTTGACAAACACAATTTCAAAAAGGTTTAAAATGACCACTTTGGTCGTTCTAGTGTTTAACTTAATCACTCAACTTACTCAGGGAGCGAGGCAGTGGACAGATCCCGATCCCAAGACAGCTGACCTGGGATCAGGATGACCAGTCGTCACATAATGATTCCAATTCCAATGAAAATCTAGCAAAGATTGCTTACTTGTTTTTGGGCTTATCCTGAGCCCACTAAAAACAGCTATTTCCTGTCTTGCATTCAAACTCTGCAAATGATCTAGCAATAGACACTACTTCTTTGATTCTCACCACATCTGAGTAGTGCTCTTCTGGTTAGCTTTCTTTAGAACGAGGGAGAAACCTAATTACAGCTAAGAAGACAAAGTTTGCTGTTTTGCAGGGATGTGAAGGATGTTTGTGTTGTGAAAAATATTTTTATCTGATTAAAATTCCTCTTGATTTATGAGACTATATCATTATCTCCTTAAATGGCTCAGAGAACAGTGACACATGGGACAATGAAGAGCTGAAACATATGGTTAACCAGGTGCATGACAGCAAAACATTTTTGGCAGAGGCAGCACTTCATTCTCTGCGCTCCATTCCTTTGTTTCACAGCTGATAGTTAACACAGCAGCAGCAGAAGTGAATGACCTGCCATGACTGCACTCTACGCAGCTGAGCACAACAAAGGAAAAAAAACATTGCTCCATAACCAAACCATTTATTGTTTTATTAAAAAGAATCATTCTTATAATAGTTTTAAGGCTGAGATTTAACTAAGGTGTCAAATCATTGATGACAAAAAGGCAATTGCAATGACAAAGGAATTTATTACCATCGTTTCTTCTCGTATTTTTCCTGGAGGAACTCTTTAACTTTCTGTGGTTCTCGGAAATCTGGCACAACTGATGTCCTGTCGTCATAGAGGCCTAACCAGATGTGTTTACAGACCTATAGGGGGCAAAAGAATGAAGAGAAAGGGTGGGTGGAGGGGCGTTCGGGTGGGGGCCGTGGCAAAGCCAGGATAGAGGTGAGAGAAAGTAAAAAAGAGAGGGGGGGAGGGTAAAATAGACACAGCTATTAAAATAAAAGCTTAAAACAAGATATCAAAATACAAATGACTAATGAGAATATCTATGACGTATTAAATAATGATTGACTTTCTGTTGGTAGAATAAGGTTCTGTGTCACACCTCATTGCTGTGTTTCTGTAAGAACTCTATTTCCTGCTGTGTAAATGTGGTCATTGAGATGGACTTCACTCTGTGTGGGGGATTCAATCCTCGCCTGCAAGCAGAAAGGAAAACGTTAGCTGTAAAACAGAAAAAAAAAAAAAAAAAATCCCGAATGTCTTTAGTCATACGTTTTTTTTCATCTGAATAAATAAGAAACTGTTTTGATTTGTGCCATGGTGACATGAGGAAGACAAATGTACTAAAAGTCAGGTTTTGTCAGGGAAAAAAAAAACAAACTTGATCCTTCCTTAAACAACAGATGCAGAATTAAAAACAGTTGGGTGCAACTTCATATTTGCGTAATCAGTCAAGCAGGCTTTTTTTTCCAAATACTATGAAATCTGGCTAAATGTACAATGAAAATCCCAAAAACAACAATTGTCTAAAAAACAATTGTTTTGTCATCTTCATAAACCAATTAATCCTTTTATTTTGAACTTGACACGAGTTATATCCTTATGACATCCCACAAGGTTTTGGCCTCTACAGAAATTTAAAAATGAGGAAGGTTCAAATCAGGTCCTGCAACGTATTGCAGTGATAAGATATGGCAGCCAAGAATCACAAAAGTGAAGATAAACTCCACAGACAGAGACACTATTCTGTTGTTCAAACAAGGTCAGCACACCGGCTTCTTTTAGCATCCAGGTGATATAATATGACAAATATTCCCAAAACCTACTTTGGGGTAGTTAGTGGTCTCTATTTTCAAGACTAGACTAAAGACGTTCCTTTTTGACATTGCCTATGGTAACCTATAGGTTCAACTGTAGACCCTTTTGCGCAATTTTTTCTCTTCCTATCCAATCTCTATCTCTTCTTTCCTTTATTCCTTATTTCCTGACTTATCTCCCTTATCTCTTATGGACTAATTCATCTCTGTTCTCCCTCCAGAACCATTACCAAGATTTAGCCTCCACATCTAGCCCCAGCTTCTCTAGGTGGTCTGCTTTCTCGACCTGGATTTCACCTGCATCATTTATACAATGACTTTTGGGAAGCCGTTGTGTGGATAGCCTTAATTGTTAAATTAAATTAGTTTTTCTCCTTAGTGCCCGCCTGTTCGTCCTGGGTGAGGATCCCCTTCCACTGTTGATCACCCTGATGTTTCTTCCTTTTTTTCCCCTGTCTGGGATTTTGGGAGTTGTTCCCCAGCCGGCGTGAGGGTTTATGAGGGTCTATAAGGGCACGGGACATTTTGTTAATTGTATCTTGTTCATTTTATATAATCGTTTGTAAAGTGCCTTGGGACAACGGTTGTTGCGATTTGGCACTTTCAACAAATAAAGTTGAAGTTGAAGTTGTTTAAAGAAGCAGACCTGGGTCCCCAAGGCCCCCAGTTGGAATGCCCCTTCAGCCAAGTTTCCACTGAGGTCCACTGAGCATGGCACCGTCCCCACTTAAAGCTGCCCACTGTTCACTTTGGTGATGGGATAAATACAGAGGTCACATTTCATTGTGTGCAGTGGTGTGAATCGCAATGTCAAAATGACAAGGAGTGGGCTTTCCATACAGAGAGAAGCAGAGGCTGTTCAGAAAAAAATCGTAATGTAAATTAGGCACACTTATTGATACAGTAGGCTGCATCAATAAGTGTGTTAAGGAAAAAAACTGTTCCAGGATATCAAGTATCCCACGCTGGGGTGACATTAGTCCTGATCTGCACTAAAATCAAACTATTATTTATTATTCTTTATTTGAAAAGTCTGTCTCAAAAAATCCTGGTCATTCTTTATGGCAGGGCATTTAACACAGGTGAGCAGCAGTAGCATGGTTTGATGTGATCGATGTTTGCATGTAAAGAAAAGTAACTGTGATATTGCAAATGATTAAAATGAAAAGATTCTGTTGAAATAGTCAAGAGATTAGTGACCTAAGTCTAAGAAAGAAAAACAAATATGTGGTTTACCCAAAATAGTTCTGGCAGAATAGTTCTGGGTTGTTTTTTTCCAGTACTCTATTATTCCCCAAAGAGAAATTACACTGCATATCACTCCAGTGATTAACACCAGACACCGGAACGAACAGTGAATTGCACTTTGTAGTGCACCCAAGGAGCTGGGAAATTTTGGTGCAAGCTCAACACAATACTCTCCTGCCAGGGCCCATTTATCCAAGAGAGATAACCCTTCTGATCCTGCTGAAATGCAGAGTTGAATTTGCAAAAGAAATATGGTTATTTTTCTGATGCTTTGTTCTTTTATGAGTGCATCTGGAGTTTTTGGTTGCTACCAGCAGAAGATGGCTGCAAAAAGACATACTTTGAGAAAGAAGTTTTGAACAACACGAGCCAATTCTCAGATTATATTGTACTTTTCAGCCACATATGGCCGTGTCATCTGCTCTCTGGATGTAAACCAAGCCACTCTTCAACTATACTCATAGTGAACGCAATGGACGGTTCATTCTCTTCCATACACTCACATAAGGGCAATTAAAAAAAAACAAAAACATGTGCTTCTGTTATACCATAGACCAGTGGTACTAAACTGCTGGGACCTGTGTCGTGAACAGCTGGTCAAAAATCAAAATAATGTGAATCAGCTGTTGAGCTTGTGTTTTATATTAGAAAATCTTTTATTTTGAAAGGCACACTCTGGTGAATAAAATTAGTATGTTAAAAGAAGTTTTTTTTTTTTGTTTGTTTTTTTTTAATTTGGTCACGATTTAATGACCACAGGAAAATGTGGGTCCCAGAGTGAGACCAGATGAGAACCACTGCCATAGACCATAACAGACAATGCTAAGATCTTTTCTTAGCCTGTATCCACTCTAAATATTCATTAGACAATAACAAAGTTGGAAACGCTATTCAGAGCTGTTGACAGTTGAATGTCAGATACTGCTCTAAATGACATTGCTGTAGTCAGCACAGCCACTGCAGGCTCTCTCATAGCTGAAGAAATCTGAGGCATTGTTGCATCCAACCACACAGGATAATTTGTACTGTCCTATTCTGTGCAGTCGTCCTGTTATAGCACAGCATCGTGCTATAACACACATTAGCCTTCTTAAGGTTGTGTGTACACCTAAGACAAATGGACCGTAGAGCACATTGTGTCTAAACGGAACTTAGTCTTATAATATTTGCATCGTTTTTGTCTTTTTGCCGTTAGGGTACAGGTGTGCTCATGTGTGTTACAGGAACAAGCTGAGATACACATAAAGTTCAACAAGACCGGCTGTTTGTAACAAGGTCCTCAAATATTTGTCTGGTGTAATTCCACGTTTGGAGTTCCTGACCTCAGCCACACATGCCATAAACAACCAGGATCATCGCAGACCATGGGAGTATTAATGGTAAACTGACAAATGAGAACAGTTATAAAATCATTATTTCTTTCATACTCTCTCCTAGTTGAACTTGAATGATATTTACTATTAATGGAAACTAAAGCTTTCCTGGCACTACAAAAACAAGTATTTTCTTAGGTTTACTTACCCAAAAACCAGCATTGTTCTCATAACTTGGTGAATTGAGAGTTTAAATAAATATGTTTTATAATTTATGGTAATGTTATACATGAAATGACTCATATGATTACACATATGTCATAGTAATATGTATACAATGGCTAATATACACGTGAATTAAAAAATGGAAGGTTAGGAGAAAAAGCTAGAGAAGCCAGATTGAGATGGTTTGGACATGTTCAGAGGAGTGACAGTGGATACATTGGCAGAGGAATGATCCTAAAGATGGAACTACCAGGTAGGAGACACAAGGGGAGATTGAGGAATTCAGTGAGGGAGGACATGGAAGAGGTTGGAGTCAGAGTATAAGATACAGAGGACAGGGGGAACATGGAAAAACATTGATGAATCAAAGATATCCCCAAATTAGGGATAAGTCAAAAAAAGAAGAATGATAGATGATAACAGGATAGTTTTTGGCGCTATTAATTGTTTTAAATACCAGATAACCCAAATTCCTACTTTTTTCCCCATTGTTAAAATATGTTGGGTTAAGTCAGACATTTTGTCACGTTACTCACTGTTTCTGTAGTATTACAACACCTTTTTAAACATTAATGACACTGCAGGTGTTTCTTCTATTGTTAGTCACTGTTTCCACAATCGAAGGCAAACAAATGCTATTTCCTAACATTGGAACATTTTTTGAACATGTTCTTTAAAATACAGTTTCAAATGTATTCAACAACGACTGTCAATTCAATGTATAACCGTACAGAAGAAGTTTTATTTCAACAACAAAAGTACTGAGTCTGTTTTTGTCCTAAAAGGCAAATTATGGGAGGTTTCCCACATATGTAGGTCATGATCATCGTCACAGACAAATGTAAAGTCGTTCCACATTCGACGATGTGGTTATACAGGGTTCTAAACAGAGTTAACGCCTATACTATATGTAGCATTTCCTTAACAAAAATCAAATCTTAAAAAAAAAATACTTGAGCCAAACATGTGACACTTGTGTTGCTTTTATCTAGGACAACATCCTTCATCAGACTACACCTTATCTGTAAACAATACTGATATGACAACATCAACGAGCCCAACGTGAACCCAACCCAGTGCAGTTGAGCGGCCTGGGCTGAACCGGGCACAGCGTCAGCACTGTTACCTGTCTTCAACTGAGAGCTAGCCTACGAGCTAACGGAACCGCTAAGTCACAAGTGGACCGCCAGAATACAAACCCGATGGTGGTGACTTGTCAATACAGGCGGTACCATTGTACCATTCTAAAGTTAACAGTGTTGCCAAGACAATTACTCACAGTATCCCAGAGCAGGTGGTGCAGACGAAGGAACCCACTGTCATGTTGACATAGGTCGGGCCGCGCTGGTCGCAGTCAAAGCATTTCCTATTCGCGGGAAGGCTAGTCATTTCTCGGAGCATCTTCAGATGAGTCTCCTCCTGTTTTCGCTTCGCGCTCGTCGTCATATTGGGAAACGGGAGGATATTATCAGCGGGAAAAAGTAATGACCAGGTAAACTGGACAGGGCGGGTGTCTTCAGGGCAAAAAAAAGTTGCCGCGTACAACGGCTGCCAGTGGGGAGTCAGACACCTTACGGTAGGGAGAAGAGAGGACTGTGGAGGAGACTGAACGACTAACTGCTGCTTCTGCACATAGAAATTGGCACTCGTCCTCAATGCAGCGCCCTCTATTGGTATGGAGGATGTTTCTAAACGATGTAAAGCAATGTCAGTGAAATTAACTAATATGGGTTGTTGAGTTAACAATGACACAATATAAAGAAATAAAGCTAAAGATAAGTGATAGGTTCAAAGAAAGTTGGTCAAAGAATCATATTACATATTGAAACATATAATTAAATTCAACATTAGATATTGATCCCTCTCCATTCATACTGCACTTCAAAAAGACAAGACACTCAAGGCAGCTCAAATCCCACTCTTTTAATGTACATGTACAACCTTTCAAATATAATGTATGTCATACATACATGATCTTTCTCCTTTTCATATATATGATTGTCTTTGATGCAAGTATTTTCATTTCACTGTATGTAAAGCATGAACTTAAGCATAATGATCTAAACACCTCTGTATCTTTTTTTTTTTGCAACACTCTTGCATTTTTTAGATTCAATTTTCTGGTCCCTGCCTTGGCATCCCAGACACAGCAGGTGCTTGGTCAATATCTAGTGATGAGACATCCCCTGTCTCCAGCTCCGGCTGAGGAAAAGTCTTCACTGACAGCAAGCACAGAGATCTCTTTCATCGCTGACAGCTGCCTGTGCCAATACTCTCGTTGGCTGGGTAGGAAAACGCTGAGCCACTGAAGAACTGCTCATTGAACTGCGTTGTTGTAAACACTGCTGCTTAGAAGATCTGATTACAGTATTGTCAGTGAGGGCGGGTCTGTCTCACAGCCACAAAGTATCATGGTTTCCCAACATGATCTTAGCCTGACTTCTTAAGTCAATGACAACTAAAAATATAACTTAGTAAAAAGATAAAAAATAATAGAAAAATCACTTATCAAATAAATCATTATAAGAAATCATTATAGGAATCAACAGTTATTGTTTTAAAAAATAAACTTTACATTAAGATTAGTGCTTTCAAAACTTTGCTTTCAAGTGCTTTCAAGACTGTCTTTGACCACAGGAATGCTTTCACACATTTCACTTTTGCGAACTGTTTTGAATGATATTGGAATAAAAACATATATATATATTTTTTTTAAATAACAAGTGTCGGTCCTAGATTGTCTTTGGTCTTTTTTCCTTGCTGCTGCTGGAGTCTGAAGCTTTCACGGACTACAGAAAGAAAAATAAGCAAATTAAAGAATTAACGATAAAATATTTCAATCTAAAAGTTTTTAATCTAAATATGAAAATAGATATTTTACCCCTAAACACTTAAACATATTTTGCTACAAAAAGATCTTAAGCACAAGTATGACATCCCGGTAAGCTGATCTTTCTGTAACTGTTCCCCTCCCTTCTTTTTCTGTCAATGCAGTGGCAGCTGGCATATTTTATCACAAACCAATTCCACATACATATTTTCCAGATAATCCAAGATAATCCCATTATTGTTAATGTGATATTTTTTTTTACCTGTGACCTCTTCCTGGTTAGTCTAAAAAAGTCGTCTATTCGAGTTTGCCGGCCGCTGCCACTGTCTTCTGCTTTTTTCCGCGCCCGTTCCTGTCGTCTGTTCTCTCGGTTCTGACGGAAGTTTTCCATTCGACGATGAATGCGTTCGAACCTTCAAACACAGAAACAATTAAAGATGAGACTATGTTAGCAGCTGGATGGTGCAAGACATACCGCCATAACAGACACATACTTGAATCCTTTGGTCTCACACAGAAACTTGATCAGGGCTTCTCCATCAGGCTCAGACCAGGTGAGCTCAGGAGCAACACTTTTCAGGGGTTCCAAAAATAGTTTGCGTGCTTCTTTGTACTTCCAGAGATTTGGAACAGAGTGGGTCTGAAAAAAAAATAAGTGAGATATCTTCTCAGGTATGTAAAAGGTGAATGGCAGCATAAAAAAAAAGCAGTGAATGGCAGCATAAAAGGATTTTTTTATCTTTTATTTAGATATCTCCAGAATCTTTTTCTCCTTTCGGCTTGTCCCTTTTTTCAGGGGTTGCCACAGCAAGTGTCCTCTGTAACCTCAACTTTAATTCCAACTACATCCATGACCTCGCTCACTGCATCCATAAATCTTTTCTTTATATACTGTATATACAAATCTTAAATCTTCATTACCTTTCTGTTGACATGCAAAACCACAGTCTCAATATTACGGTGTTTCTGGATCAGTATTAGAGCTCTTTTCGGACCCAGCCCAGTTATTTTGTCACAATAGTCACAGCCCAACAAAATGCACAGGTCAACAAACTGGTGGAAGAAAACATAAAATCAGGCTTGTGATTTTGTTAGGAAGCAGTATTTTTGTAAAAACATCTTTGACAACTAAATGAATAACTATAATAACTAATAATCACCTCTTTATGGGTGATTTGGAGTTTTTCCAACACTTTGGGTAGAGAATATTCAACCACATCACTGTAGAAAAAAAGGGAGCTGTTTGATTATATAAGCTATTTTATTTAATTATCATAACAAAAACAGACTGGATAATTTAATTTCAAAAGCAGCACTTGTAAGAAATTTACAGCAAACAAATGATATGAACAATATTTCTAACGTCCCTAAAAAGACACTTTTTAGTGACAGTGACCTTGGTCACATTACCTTTTACCTGACTTTTTTGGCGTTCAACTGACGAATCAGAGTGCTGGCCCCAAACGGCAGTGTGTCCATGTCCTCAGATGCAACGGCATCCACTATCCTGTCCATTACCAGCTTGGCACACAGAGCCTCAGCGTCCCCTGGAGCCTGAAGCACATCATCACATTCAATACTGTCAAAGGAGACATTTGTGATACTCTTGTACAAAATTAAATTAATCTGAAGAAGGTAATATTGAAACTGATCCGAGTTTACCTGGATGACTGGCACACCAAGGATCTTGAGGAGATGGAGACAATCCTTGGTCTGGGAGGAAACTTAATAACAGCAATAAAAGGACAGAAGTAAATCATTACAAAAAACATGACAATATTATGTGCAATGACTGGATATTAAACGGTATTTAATGTAATAGGAGACAGGAGAAAATGCATTCCTCCCTTCTCTCCAGTTATACCTGAGCCTGTGCGCCAGGGTGATCTCCAACCTGCTGTTTCTGCTCGCTTCTGAAGCTACAGGTATAGACAGATATATACAGTATTTATACATGAAGAGTGTCAAGTCAGTAAGAGTCAAAGTTACCTGTATTACTGCAAAGACAATGTCTTGGCTACATTAATTGACTGGTTTATAAAAAACTTTGAGGTAAAAAAAAAAGTTCATCTTTTTGCATACTCTCACTGACCTACATACCAATAGAATTTGTGTAATATCAGGGTGGGTCGAGCTTCACTTACAACAGCTGCTTTCTCCCCAGGAGGTGTTCCATCAAATACAAAGACAGGTTTTATGTCATGCTCCAGGAAAGTGAGAGTGCGGAAGAAGAGACCCAACAGTGGGCTGAACAGGAGAAACAGAGTATTGATCAAATCGTAAAAAAAAAAAAAAAAAACAGTTACGTTTTCATTTTTGGATATGTAGTGCAGCTACAGAAGGTCGTAGCAAAAGTACTTTAGACCTGGTGTCACTGCACGAAACTGGTTCACAACAATAGATGTATCCAGAGCGATTACTTTTCCTGTTCATTTAGAAACACAGCAGTAACATGAGTGAACAAATCAATGTCCCTGTACACAAAATACACCTCGACTAAAACTGCTAACTAATCTAGGCTGCATGGGTGGATAAAGAACAGTATACAGCTCCCTCTGTAGGAAAGGCAAGGAAGGTTAAGATTTTAAACAACATGTGGTCAACAACAAACTAAGAGCCCACAAGGCCAAATGTTTCCCACTAAGTCATTTTGTGTGGCCTGAAAAGAGTCATTCTACAATCTGATAAATAATATTTTTTAGTACATTGTAATCGAACTATATTTTTTTATACATATAATAATTACACACAGTAAAAGTAGTTTAAAGTCTTTCAGTTAGAATTGGGAAAATGCATTGCGGATGTGGCTCCCTGGTGGACTAGGGTGGGTATATTTTTTTCACAAATGGAAGGACAAGTAATTTATTATATTAGGAACCATGGATAACACTGATTCATTAAGGTTTAGCAGTCACCCCATGTGTCTTCTTCTTCTGTCTGTTTCTCACTGGTGAAGTGTACCTTAAACTGTTGAGTTTCCTTAGCTTGTCCCTTGCCCCTCTTCCTCTGTATTTTCTACTCTAACTCCAACTACCTCCATGTCCTCCCTCACTGCATCCACCAATCTCATTGTCTCCTATCTGGTAGCTTCATCTCGAGGATAATTCTTCTACCAATGTATCCACTGTCCCTCCTTAGGACATGGTCAACTCAACTCAATCTTGCTTCTACTCCGAAACCTTCCTGTCTGTGTTGTCCCTCTAATCACCTCATTCCTGATCTCGGTCCATCCTTGTCTCTCCTAAAGAGAATCTCAGCATCTTTAACTCCTCCACCTCCAGCTCTGTCTGTCTTCTGCCTATGGCTAGTGTGTCTAATCCATCCATCATGGCTGGTCTCTCAACTGTCCTGTAAGCCTTTCCCTTCACCTTAGCTGACTCTCTTCTATCACAGATCACTACTGACACTTTTCTCCAGTTGTTCCATCCTGCACCCACTCTATTCTTCACCTCTCTTCCAGTCTCCACTAGTCTGAACAGTTCTACCTCCTTGTAATCTTTACACATATAGTATACCAAGTGTAAATGTGAACGTTTACCTAAAAAACAAAGTAACCCAGAGACACAACGTCACTAATCATAAAATCGAAAACATAACTTCGTTGACACTTGACACTCCCTTTTCCTATGTGATTTCATCATCCTATTATTTAACACGATCGTATTAAGTCACTGTATCGAAGCCTTCTATAACGTTAGCCTCAGACATCCATAGCAGCTACAGCTACATGAACGTGTTACCTGTGTAGTCACTGATATCTCTGTGACAAATGGCTTCAGGCGCATCCAGACGGATCAGATCTGCCAGTTTGGTGATCCCCATGTCGCCGTGTTATCTTTGCTTTAGTTACCAGTTGAAACGGAAGGATGTCGGATACTTGGGTTCATTCATTCACCAGACCGAGTTCCATGATTATATGTTTATTTAATAAAAAACTTAACGGCGCATTTCCCTCAGCAAGAACTACATAACTTATAGCTCATTTTGTTACCACAACAGCGACTTCCTGTTTAGCACATGAGCTATTGAGACAATAGGGGTCACTGTCGTACAAAAAACAGCAATCCGAAATAAAATGTTAAAATCTAAGTTTGTGGGTGTTTGTGTTGTTTGTTTGTTTTTTGACACTTAAGGACATTTAGCAAAGTAGCAGATAATGTTCCGTTTCAAACCAGTCTTTTGTCTATATTCATACACTTCACTAAGTTGCCTGACAATTGACTTTAAATTGAATAAAAATGTACAACTGCATTAAAAACAATGGTAATGTTTGTTCTCGTGACAAAACAGTAACGTCAACGTCATTGAGGATCTGTGTTACGACGTTTGCACAGTTCTTTTGCTTTAGTCGATGTTTTTTCCAATAAGTTTCCAAAATAAAACTTGCCCAATTACTTCACAAAACTCTTATGAAAAATTATCCATGTTTTAACAGTTAGTCACGGGGTTTTCTTTGGGGTGAGGAGTACCCATGAAAACAGGGTTGGTGCTGGGCCCCGCCTTGGAGCCGTGATCAAGAAGATCCTGCAAAGTTCGTCTTGTTTAAGTACAATAGATAAACCATAGTTGAACTGTAGTTTATCCATAGTTGGTTCATAGTACTTAGAGTAACCATGATATACTATAGCAACACCAAAGAAAACTATAGTAAATTTCCATAAGGCTGAGAATTTTCAACATATTACTATTGTAATATTCTATTACTATGCATACTATTACGGTGGTACAATGTAGTGACCTAAATTTTATCTTGTTAAGAAGGCAAAGTTAATTAAAAAAAACCTAGCCAATCAGGGCAACGGTTGGGCAACGGTTGTTGAGCCTTCATTGGTTCTCTTGGAGGCGCAGTCTTCTGTATTTCTGTAACTAAGTGAAAAAAAATTGTTCAATCCACAAATGAAGTGCTCTCAGTCTTTATATACAGTATACACAGTACAGTGTACACATTTCCAACAGCGTATGAGGACACCTAGTGGAGTGGAAGTATACATTTCTTTTTCTGCACTATGACACCCATTACTTATTACAGAAAATGACAACGACTCTATTCTGATCAGTGATTTTAACAAAACATATTGCAAGGAATACATAACTTTGCAAGAAAGTGCTTTATAAATAATAACAATGATGATGAAAAAAGAAATATCAAAAATAAATGCATGTATGTAGGGCTCGAATTTACAGAATTAAATATCATTGCTATGTCAAAACCACACAGACCATGCTTCTTCATAATACAAATACATTTTGGGGAATGACAAATGGCTGCATGAACAACATTCAGATACAATAACTATTCAGAGAGGAACTACTCCAATGGAATATCCACAGGTGTTTCATATCACATTTAATGGGTACATAATGGGACATAATGGTGAATAAAAACAATACGCAGCCTATTCAAGTACTGTACACATATGCTATGAATACACTGTGCACAAAGGAGAGAACTTAAGATAAAAGCATCTTTACATAAAATAACTCCTAACCTTCACACTTCTTACCAAAGTAAGAAAGGTCTAATAATTGGTCCTTTGCTTTTATCTTGTCATGTCAAATGTCATTTGATTCATCACTTTTTTTCACCTGCTTATAATAAATTACCGTACCGGAAAAGTTGATTTAACAACAATGAACGGTCAAGTTATTCATGTATGACTTGCTGTGTAAAAGTGCAGTTGTTAACATTTGACTGCCTAATAAACTGGCAAATGTAGAACTATTCAGTGCTTTCATTTTCTTAACTCATTTTTATTATATTTTATTAAAATATAATCTATATTATCACTATATGTTAAAATACTGTTTCTGATTTTTATTTGATTTGAACTTCAATTTGGCATTTATTTAATGGGGCCTACTCTAGTATTTGTGGCTCTTTCGTAGACGTGTACGTTATTAAGTTGAGGGATATTCACATTGTGGTCGTTGATAGTAAGTGTGTCATGTTGCTTGGATGGGATTTAATGAGATGTGCATTTTACTTTAAAGTTCAGTCTGAAGTGGGAAAGAGAATTTGGTACAGAAACATAGAAAATTATGGTTTGCAGATATTGTTGACACATCTTAATAATTGGTTGCCTTTTAATCTTAATAGCACCCCAGATTTAACTGGCTTCCAGTGATTTCTTTTTTTTGTTCACCTCAGCGACGAAACCACATCCAGGTGTTCAGGAGCCAGAAAGCCACGGTGGCTGAATAGAGGATTACCTCTCGCTTTGAACGTTCTTTGTTTTCCTCTTCCAGCAACTGCAGACGTCTGTTCAGCTTCACAATCTAGATAAACACAATGATCACATAGGAGTATGATGTAACTACCGGCCCACCGATACCTGTTTTGACAAAATAATATCTTATCCACGGTAGTTTACCATCCATAGAGGAGGAAATATTTTACCTGCCGTCGTAGTGTGGAGGCATCGATCAACCCAGTCTCATCATGGTTTACTTCCAGAGACAGGTCCAGGTTAGACCTTTGGATGAAGACACATTTTATACATGGATTTGATGATACACAGACACCGCTTGAAATAAACCACATCAGTTAGAATTAACCCTGGTAATTTCCCCATCTCTAATCTATCTTGACTGCCTTAGATGTTTTGAGTAAGTTGACAAAGAACAGAGAGACCTGTTGTGGCTGTCCTCCAGGACCTCAAGGACCTGCTGGTACGCTCGCCTTGTCGTTGACTGGACATAAGCCATAAAGCCTGAGGCTGTGAACACGTGTCCGTTTGCGTCTTCTGGGGAACACAGAGGGGGACAAACTCGGACAGGGTGAGCAGAAGGGGACGGGGTTGCACTGGCAGAGACATGGGATGAAAAGAGAAAGGCCGTAAGATTATTACTAAACACAGACAAAACGGGAAAGAACTGCGTCTTCAAAGTGCGTTTACCTTGCATCACTCTTGTTCTTGTCGGAGGTGGGGTGTCCAGATGAGTTACCATTAGTGCCACCTCCTCTTTGAGAGCCACCTCGAAAACGGACCTTATATTAAAAAGGAAATCAAGATGGTTTGATTAATGAGAAATCATTGTAGCAATGTGTATAAAGATGAGTTCTGCTCCTACCCCGTGGCTGCGATTGTTATGTGAGGAGCCACTTGGATCAGTTTCAAGTGAGTCCAGTGGCTGTTCTGTGAGAGTGAGGATTCTTGGTGGGGCCTTCATGTTTAGAAGATCAACAGGGGGAACGGACTGGATTAGATCCAAGTCTCTGGGATGAGTGAAGCTGAGGTCGCCATCCTCCCCTGTAGACACAGGCTCATGAACATTGTGGAGAAAATATTCCGACTTTTTATTCTTATTCAACGTGAAGGCTTGACTACCAATCATTTTCATCCACTTATCCGTACAGTTTGTCAGGGGCAGCAGTCTCCAAAATTGCCACCCAAATCACACTGCACTACATGGTGTGTTTACTTGTGGGTGTGAGCCTGCTGGAAGTTATCTGGGTCAGGGGGGGCCGGGGAGGGTGCTGTGATCAGAGCATCTCAGAGGCAACCAGGCGGATTAGAACCTGAAGCCTGCAGCCACCACTGCATCCTTATAGATACTTTCTGTCACATTCTGCTTTCACCTTTATAACTACAGTAAGTTAATTTTAAATAATTGCTAGTGTGTCAGTGTGTATTTGTATTTTTGTGTAATTACCTGCAACAACAATCCTCTCAGGAACCTGCATGATAGTTGTTTGAGAACCAAGGAGGTCCTCCTGAAGAGGTAAGGGCACTGCTTGGTGGTCTGGGCCCACCTTGAGGGTCTCCGGTATACGCATGCGTTGGCTGATACCTTCGGTGTACTCCAGCTCAAACTGGATACGGTTCATCTCGGCTACCTCCACAGAGGGAGAGCTGAAAGTTGGTCCACTCATCCAGCCTGAAGCAGGTAAATAGTCGGATTAAAGTTTACAGTTTAAAAATAACACTTCCCAAGATGCATTTCCTGGCTTCATCGGTCATGTACCATAGTTTAACACTATATAAAGGCAGGGCACCAGATAATACAACAATTTTAAGACATGATCACTAGCCAACTCACTAAGTAATATGTTTATAATATCTTGAACCTTTACGTACATATAACCTTTAAGTAACATAGTGAGAAAAGTAAACATATGTTTTCAGCAACCGCATATATGTAACTTTATGAGAGTAAAGGGAAGAAATGGACTTGGTTTAATCATGGTTCATGATGTGATGAATGTAGGGAAATACTTTCAGTTCAGTGTGAAATAGCAGGAGAGCCAGAACACACATGATGCAATCTATGAGCCGAGAATGTCAGCTGATGAAGTTCATTCATGCATGTTCAGGAATGTGGACAAATGCATCCTCACTGGCTCGAAGCACTGGTTTTGTGAGTGGACGAAGATGTATTTAAAATGTCCAAAGAACATTCAAACATCCCATTTATGCTATGCTTACACCTAGATAAAACTATTTAACAAAAGTCCAGATGTCATCTAAGAAATTACTAACTGAACCTTATGTCTACAGTGAAAAAGACCGCTCTACTGGGCAATCAAAACAGAACAATATTTGTGAACAATATTTTGAAAATGTCTTAAATGTGAAAAAAGAAATCACATGATGAGAGAGAGAGAGAGAGAAAGGACTACTGAACCTCGTAGCCTTGGTTTGTAAGCGTGTAGCAACACGCTTTTTTTCTTCTTTTTTATTTTTACAGTAGTTGGCATCCTTCTGTGTTAGTACTATCATCTTAGGTGAAAAGACCCGTCTTTATCAATAGATATATAAGTATACATTAATATGTAATTGATGAAATGAGTGAATTGTTGACAGTGTCGAAGTCAGCAAGGTAGATTTGGGAAGATAACTTTGATCAAGATGACTTTGATCCTGTGAAGAAATATGGGGGGATGAGTTAAGATTATGCTACTGCAGCTCGTACATTCTCTTTAGAAATAGGTTGAAGATGGTAGAGGAAAAGCTAGTAGTGTGATTAAAGATTTGTCAAAAGAATTTCAGATTTGGTCCAATCATCCTGTCCTGCCAGTTGAACATTTTTTTTTCATCAGGTGTTTCGCAAAAATAGAAAACAAAACACACAAGCCTTTCCATTTATCCAGCAACTCCTGCAGTGGAAGTGGAGCTATGGGAACTACTGCATGTTCTTTATATATCTTGGCTAACTGCCTACTAAATACCACTTGTCAACATACACACAATTAATAATTTATCTATATGTGTAAGGATATATAATACCGATATACACTAGGTTATATACTGTATATATTGTATAGATTGAAAGAGACAGAGAGACAAATTAGAGGTAATGAACGAAGTGTTGCATTCAACTGCATGTCACCATAATGAGGTCAGTTTGGACGCATATCCAGTGTGCGATACCAAATAAAACAACACAAATGTAGATAATAAGAGGCCAATGTCAGTGACACACCAAGTAGATACGCGATACGTAAGCGTTGTGTTATCATTAGCAGGTGGCACGAAACGTTCGCTACGATATCAGCAATTACAGACACCTGTGCTTGTTCGCTTTAGCTTCTACCTTACTTACCGTGTCACACTGTCTTCTAAAACGTCATGTGCTGTTGTTTCTTCAAGAAATTAGATAAAACGTCAGCAAATGAGGCAGCGATAGCTTGGCTAAAAGACGCTCGTACATGTACTGCGGAATACAAACCCTGTGAGTGCGAACGGGCGGGGCTAGATACATACACTGTGAAATGTGACGACACGAATCGGCGTAGACAACCCGTTCAATAAAACGAGCATACACAGATATTACCTATCGCTCACACAGTTTATATCATGGTCAATTTTACCTTTAAAATGGTAAAAGGTTATATAAGAATTACATTTACTATTTTATTAGTCTTGCAAAAATACAGAGTTAAGCTTTTTAAAAGAATTGTTGTCCAGGGCCAGCCATAACGTCCTAATTAATGTAATGTTGGATTATAATGGTATAATACACCAAAAACAAAATGAATTCATAATCCATGTATGCTCTTTTTAAAAAAATATTTCCACAGTTAAATATCTATCAAATAATACAGTTTTAGATCTAAGTTGCACACCAAAACAACAGCTCCCATAGTTCCAGAGTGTACGACAGATTGCGCATGCGCAGAATTTCCGGGCCATTATTTTGTCCTCAAGCTTCAAATGAACAACAGGCGAAGCGTTTTCTTGAAATGAATTAAATATTCAAACGCGGAAGGATCCTCTTTTTAGCTGACTTGTCTTTCGAGTCAAACATACATGGAGACCTGGCTTCAGTAGTGGGTTGGGTCACTGTGCTGGTTCCGTCCAGCGTTGGACTTGAGGCCGAAACACAGCGCGGGGTGACAGCCCCGTTAAAGGCAGCAGATTTGGGTGTTTATCTGCTCGACTAGCCACCAGGCTCTGGCCTCGCAGACACCGTTACGACAGGAGACAGGAGGGGGGGACAACCCCGAGGGAGAATTCGGTGTAGACCAGGATAGAGAGACAGTGGCTGTCCCTGTCCCGTCCAGTCTGCTGAAGGGATGGCACACCTTCGTGACATGCAGAACCAGGTATTATGATTCTTTTTCTCCGGCTGTCACCTCCCTGTATTGTCCAAGATGAGGCGAATCGTCATGACTGTCTGCTTGTTCTTCCAATGGGTTGCTGTAGTGGTGGAGGGTCTGAACCAGCAATGATAAGAAACCTAGAAAAATACTTATATTCCGTTGCCACTGAATCTGTTCGCTATTTATACCCCTTGCAGAGCATGTGCAGTGGTATCATGTCAGAAAATTAGTCTTTTGATAAAAAGGGCAAACTAATTCAACCTCAATATTACATTTGACTTTTGTAGTTAGTGGTCAGAAATACATTTAAGCCTTGTGTTCTATGTTGTGGCACCATAATTTTAAACAGCAAACTAAAATAGCTGTATCCAGTTGGGTCATTTTTTTAGTCATACACTCAACTGACTGTGAGAGCAAATTGTATTTTAACCTTACAACATTACATCAGTTGTGATATTGATGTGATCAGTCAATTTTTTAATTACTGAACCAGAACACCCGATTGGATCCAGAGGAGTACTTCACAAAACAGGAGAGGATTGGGAAGGGTTCTTTTGGAGAGGTCTACAAGGGCATCAACAATCGCACGAAGGAAGTGGTGGCTATCAAAATTATCGACTTAGAGGAGGCGGAAGATGAGATCGAGGACATACAGCAGGAGATCACGGTGCTGAGCCAGTGTGATAGTCCCTTTGTTACCAAGTATTATGGGTCTTACCTGAAGGTGAGATGATAACACAACTACTATACCAACTAGCATTTCTAGATATGCTGCTCTTAAATGTAAACGTGCATTTATATTTATTTTGGTTTTTTTATCTCAGGGGACCAAGTTGTGGATTATCATGGAGTATTTAGGTGGAGGATCTGCCTTGGATCTGGTAAAATGTCTTTGTATTAGTCTAAAAAGTGTCCCAGTGTATATTTGTATACAAAAGACATAGTATCTTGGCCTTACTTTACTATTCTTTGTCTGATTCTTCGTTGATTTTTATCACTCCAGCTTCGTCCAGGGCCTCTTGAAGAGACATATATTGCCACCATACTGAGGGAAATACTAAAGGGTTTGGAGTATCTGCACTCTGAAAGGAAAATCCACAGAGATATCAAAGGTGATAACTTGATGTAACTGTCCCTTTTGAAGGGTTAGTTGGAGTCATGTGCCCTGTCTTCTTTCCTTGTTCATCAATGCACTTGTTGTCTGGTGCATTTATATCGCAGAAGCATGTACTCCTGCATTCTGTGTTTAAATATTTAATATTTATTGTCTGTTGTGTTGACGTACAGTAAGTGCAGTTGGGTGTAAAACTCAATAGCCCTCATGGGACTATTAGAGTTCATGGAATCTCAGCACGTTGTGAAATAGGAACCGACCTCTCCTGACTTTCTACCTCGTGTTTGTCTTTGTTCTTTGTAGCTGCAAATGTGCTCTTGTCGGAGCAGGGCGATGTGAAGCTGGCTGATTTTGGAGTGGCCGGCCAGTTGACAGATACTCAGATAAAGAGGAACACATTTGTCGGGACACCGTTCTGGATGGCTCCAGAGGTCATTAAACAGTCTGCGTACGACTTTAAGGTGAGTCGGTGATACATATATTCGTACTAATGTTTTAGTTTAGATTGATGCTGAAATAGTGCAATGTCCAGACATGAGCTAGGATTATATGCAGAGAGATGCCCTTACTAGTGTCAGTCTGACATAAATCAACTTTTGACAGAACTGACATACTGTTTATAAGTACCTGTCACCCTCACAGTAGCATAGTGGTAACATTATAGCTTTGGACATTGTTTACCAAAGACTTGGTTGGGACCCTCAGGTGGGTCATCTTGTATCATGTTTCCTAGGAGTTCACAGTCATTTTTGTTTGTTCAGTTACTACGTTTTTGTTGTTTATTACCTGGGTAATACTTATTGTTCAGATATCACTCAGTTAACAGTTAAATATATGTTCAATAATGGTCGATGATTTAGGAATAACGTCTTTTGACTTCATGGAGGTTTTTGACTTTTTAAATATGGGTTTCCAGAAAAGAAAGTCTCACTGGATTCTATAATGAAGGGCTTAAAGTTTAAAAAAAAAACAACAAAAACTTAAGTAAGTGACCTTAGCACAATCCAATTTATTGGATTTCCCGCCAAAATAAAAAATGTCTACGTACACTAATATTTTGTCACCCTGACAATTATGAGCTTTTTATGAAAAGTCACACCAACATGAGGCGTAAAATAATTGACAAGGTTAGAAATATGGATTTGTATTCTTTTATGTATTTCTTTTTAACTTCCTTCCTCCATTTGCAGTGAGTACAGCATTGCAGACATGGTAGACGCAATGATCAAACCCATTGTACCATTAGAACACTGTATTGATAGTTGATGGAAATGGGCATCTATACACTATGGAGATATTGCAAAAACAAACATTTGCAGCTAGACCACATTAGAAATGGATAAAGTGGATTTCTGATTAGTTTAAAGTTATCTCCGTTGAAGAAAAAAAAACAGTGATTTTCTTTCAACAATAAAGTGACACCAATATTTTGAACAGTAATGTATCTCCAATAGCCAACTAGTTCCTGTGTGAAATGAGTTACACCTTCAGAATGATTGAAAAAAGGAATTTCTTCATTTCAAACCTGGTATAATTGTAATAAAATTTACTTCATCTCTAACTTATTTAACTTTTATGTCTTTGTGTCCCATTCAGGCTGATATCTGGTCATTAGGTATCACTGCTATCGAATTAGCTAAAGGAGAACCACCCAACTCAGACCTGCATCCCATGAGGGTCCTCTTCCTCATCCCCAAAAACACTCCTCCAACTCTGGAGGGTCCTTACAGCAAACCTTTCAAAGAGTTTGTGGAAGCCTGTCTAAATAAAGATCCTCGTTTTGTAAGTAGATCAAATCAGTTTGTGTCAAACACATATGTCCGAGGCTAAAAGCTGTCTTTTTTTCTGCACACAGAGGCCGACTGCCAAAGAACTTCTGAAGCACAAGTTCATCACGCGATACACCAAGAAGACGGCGTACCTGACCGAGCTGATTGACCGCTACAGACGCTGGAAGTCAGAGGGACATGGGGAGGAATCCAGCTCTGATGACTCGGATATGTGAGTTTCTATCATTTACAATTACAACAACCATTGATCATAATTGGGCATTATTGCGTATATTTTATAGGGAACCCAGTGATATTTGAACAATTAGTATTACTTTTTAAGCTATAAAAAACAGTACAAAAATCACAGCAAACTCTTAGGACAACTTGAAAAAGGTGGGTCGCAACCCAGTCTTTGGGAAACACCTTGGTTATGGTGTTACCTCTATGTTAGCATAAGTTAGTGATGTAGATACTTATGAACATTATGCCAGTTCTCAGTACACAACTATATAAAGAGAATAAAGACCAAAAAAACTCTTGAGACCCACCTGAGGGTCACAACCCAGTCTTTGGGAAACAATGGTTCATTGTAAAAAAAAAAACAAAGGAAAAAAACTCCTCATCTTTCTGTCACACTCCATTGCACACAACAAAATATGTCCTCTGCATTTAACTTATCGCCAAAGCTGGCATAGTGGTTAAGTAACCAGACTTTGGACTGAAGGGTTCCAGGTTAAAGTCTGCTAACTACCAGGTTGACATGTAGTAGAAGAGGCAAAGACATTTTGGAGGCCCAGATTGAAATTTAAGTTTTTCCATGTAATAAATCAAAGGAGGAAACAGAACAACATGGATAGAAATAAGGAATGAAAAATGTCCTAAACAAAAAAGAGCTATAGAGAAATATATAAAAAACATCTTCATCCATTGTACCTAGTCGATACTGATTATTAATATTCTGAAGGACTGATAGAGCCTGAAGAAATATTAATTATTATGATATATGCATGAGCTATGTCTTAAAATTGCTAAAAATATTGAATTTAGCTTTTTTTTTTTCTTTTCTTTCTTCTCAAAGAAAGTTGGGTTGTTTTTCATTTCCTGTTAAATAATTGATTTGTCTTTTTTGTGAAGGGATGCTGATGGTGATGTGGACACGTGTCCCATGTGGACCTTCCCTACAGTCAGACCCACATCCATGAACAAGTTACAAAAGGGCTACACACACACGGACTCAGAGGTGAGCCACTCGCAAACACCTGTTGGTACAGTGTTGTATCTTTGTGTTATCTCCCTAACAAACTCTCTGCTTTCAACAGTCGGGGGATTTGGTGAAAAGACAGCCCAAGTCCCAGTGTCTCTCAGCGTTGGTCACGCCCATCTTCAGAGAGGTAGGTGTCATGGAGGAACAAACAGGCGAGCCATCAGCGTCACTTGTTGTTCTTTTTTTTTAGAGTTTAAGATTAAATCTAATCATGGCAAACGTACACTTTTATACAAGCGTCTTATCAGAGTTCATTCTTTATAAGTGACTTCAGGGATAACAATGACAGTCCAGGCTGCGACCGAGATTGCATCTGCAATGCATGTTTTGGTGCATGTCAGCATAGCCTGATGAGTGCCAACATCATCAAGCTTGGTTTGAGATTCTCTTTTATTGTTTTTCCCCTTCACCTCAATTATAAGGTGCGATATTGACAGTGTGTTACAGAGACGGTGTCTGTCAGACAGTCTGTAGTCTGTCCGTAAGTGTCTGACGGTTTCACAGATGTTATCTGTGAGATGTGTCATATTAGATTGACTTTCAGTTTTGGTTCACATACATGCATCTCAGGAATGACTGCCTTCTCCTGATGTGCTAAGCAGATATTTTTTGTATTTAACATAATCTGGATTGTGTCGTTGTGATTTCGGATGATTGTAATAATCCTATCCTTCGTTCCTGTGCAAACATCCATCATAACCAACTGCCAGACTGCTGTTATTTGTAGCTCAAAGCTTAGCACAACTGCTCATTTAGGACAGAGAATACAACAGCTATATATGTTATTATCTCTCACATGTGATCATTACACTGCAAAGAGCTTCTTACTTGACACAGGCTGAACAAGTAACAGTAATCAAAATTCTATGTAAAAGTCCAGGAGGGCTACATTTGTGATCCCTGGTCTATGTTTTTATGCACAAAAAGCACAAAAAAACACTTTACCATTAACCACTGTCAAACAATGTGCATTGCATCATGGCCAGTTCACCATATTTGCCAGTTCACCATATTCACCATGGCCAGTTCACCATATTTGCCTTGCCTTAAAGTCTTTTTTCGGCTTGTCCTCTTCTTAGGGGTTGCCATAGCGAGTCAACATTTTCTGGCTTCTCTTGCTTTTTCTCCAAACCTTCCTGCCTGTGTTGTCTAATCACCTCATTCCTGATCCTGTTCATCCTTGTCTCTCCTAAAGAGAATCTCAGCATCTTTAACTCCTCCACCTCCAGCTCTGTCTCCTGTCTTCTATCTATTCCTATTATCTCTAATCCATCCATCATGGCTGGTCTCACCACTGTCCTGTAAACCTTTCCCTTCACCTTAGCTGACTCTCTTCTATCTCAGATCACTCCTGACACTTTTCTCCAGTTATTCCATCCTGACTGTACTCTATTCTTCTCCTCAGTCTCCACTGCTCTGAACAGTTGATTTTGTTGTCTTGCATCATTGAGTTGTTCTTCCTGACACAACCCTCACCATTTATTTGGGCTTGGGACCAACACTAAAAAACAAAGACTTTTTCTCCCTAGTGCCTGGTTTAAAGTTGTCCATAAAATAATTATACTTCAATACCTGCACTTTTCAAATAGCATAGAAAAGGGGCAGTGGTAGCCTAGTAGTTAAGGAAACGGACTGGTGTTTGCAAGACTTCAGATTCTAATCCACCAGATTGCCAGGTTAGCATTTAAGTGCTCTGAGCGTAGCACTCTCCCAACCCACATAACCTCCAGTGGGCTCACCACCCACAGGAAGGCCCACAGTATGGTCATTTATCTTAGTTTACACATATGCTCAATCTATCTGCCCCTGGACACGGCCCTGTGTCCAACTCTACCCACTGTGGCTTGAATGGTAAAATATTTGCCAACCCCTGTGCTACGCTATAAGCCGTCCTTAACCTCCACGTTTCTCCTGTTTGCCATAATAGTTAAAGGAAAAGCGGCGAGCGGCTGGCGGCGGTGTAGGAGCAATTGAGGAGTTAGAGAACGCCTTCAACCTGGCTGAGGAGTCCTGTCCAGGCATCTCTGACCGTCTGGTCACACACATGATGGAGAGAGTGTGCAGGTGATTGGCTCTATCCAACCGCAATCAACCTAATGCTTTGTTTGTCCCGTTCTCACTTGCTGTTTTAATCGTACTCTTTCAGGTTTTCATTAAACGGTAACACTACCCCGTCTTCACGGTGAAACCCCAGCTGGATTTAACTCACCCTGCCTCCCAGTTCCCCCAACCACCCATCTTCTCAGATTAGGACCACAGAAGAACCTTCACCTCCCTCTCCAGCCTCTACCCTCCCTAGTCTTGTATCCCAGAAGAGATTTCGTAGAGATCTTTTAATTAGTTTTAATTAAATATTTTTACATTTTGTTTTTCTTTAAGAGTGGAGAGTATTTAAGATGACAAAGCCATGACATGTAGAGCGTTGTGTACTATACCTGTTAGAATGATGATTAAAAAAATATATTAAACTTTATGAAACTGTTCTGTTGTGTTTGGTGTCTCTTTAGAGGGTTGCATATCTTTGGGTCCCCACAACATATATCTGAGGGTACTGAGTGTGCAGCCGAGTGTGTATCCTTGTACCTGCTTGGACTGTCATAAGCACAAACAGAAAATAATGAAAACCCTGATGTGGAAAAAAAAATTTTCTTATTAAAAACAACATAACAGAAGAACTGAGGTTTAATAAAACATTTATTACAATATATGTATCAGAAACATTATTTGGTATTTTTAATATTGGATAGAAAGCACACAAAGGGGAATGTCCAGAACTGACTTTCTGACCCGTGAGGGAATTCTCAAGCGGTGACTTCAGTATGATGATTTTTTTTTTTCCTGGCACAGGACTTCATTTTACATTGAAGAGAAGATATGAAGCAAATACGTATAATTGGAAAAAACGCAGTAGAGCACCAGACAGAGGTGTGACAGTAAAAATCACAATATCTAGATAGCCCCCCACTGTGGAAGTTGCGAGGTAAAGACAGATTAAACCGTGTCCTTCATTGGTCAGTCTGTAAAGCCCTGTTCAGACGTTTGAAAGCAAATGGTTCTTTCTTTCGCAAATCATGTTTATAGACAGATAACCAGCACATTCTTCACTTTCTTCACGTGCTGCTGTGACTCCAGCACAGAAAACACTGGTTTCTGATAGGATTTTCTGCACTGTTATAATGGCTTGCGATATATATTTTTTTTCTTCCTGATGTCTGAACAAGGCCTGAGAGGTCACAGTATTTAGTTTATATCAAACTCTGAAGAAAAAAAAAAAGAAAAAAAAAAACAATCTCAAAAGTTGCTGGCACTGAACTAAGAATTGCACAACTGGTAATTGTCAGAGAATCTGAGAGTTACATGCAAAAAAGTGAATGGGCTGAGAACCCTGGATTAACATAGTTCCAGAACATGAAAAAAAAAAAATTGGCATTGAAAAAGGGGGCTGCTTCTGTTAGCTTTTAATGTATTGGATTCTTCCAATGAAACCCAACAGAAAAAAAATACTGAAAAGTAACAGAACCTCCCAATGTTTTTTTTTACTTTGTTTGGGTAAATGAGAACCGTGTGTGAATATATAAACATAACACTGTCTGAATATACTTTACTATACGTATAAAAAAAAAGTCATCATTTCCCACATGAGACCAAATGAAAATAGTGGCAAGGAGCTGGAGTCGACTCTGGTCCAAGATCAGCAGTGTTCAAGAGTCTAAAGTAAAAATAAACGAAATGACAAATGAACACAACAAAGATATGTAATGCAAAGATTGTGTGGTTGAAATTCCATCTCCTACCACAAGCCTTTTACACGTCTCCATCTCCTTCTCCCTGCTTCTGCATCTGGGCCTGCATTCTGGCGATCATCTCCTGCATTCGCCTCAACTGCGCAAATATGAGAGGAGAACAATTGAGCTTAAAATAAAAACTGGACACTTCCCATTTCTTCTGTTTCCTCTGATCCATCAGACTGTCTGCATCAGAGCATTATAGTTAAACTCTAAGTGAGAAATCTAAGTGATCTAAGTGAGAAATTACAGACTGTTGTAGCTTCACAAACTAAATACTCAAACCAACCGACAATATCTGCATCAAAATTGCTGACCATAAAGCGTTTTTGACATATCCTTCAAAATTTCACCTAAGTATTGTTGGTTTGTCATAATACTTTGCTTCAACTCACTACAGCATATGAGTGAAGAACTAAAATCTAATAATGAACTAAAAATAAAAACTAGTTTTCTATGAAATGCCTCGTCATAAACAATGAACAGGTCTTTTTTCGACAAACTCTTTGCTCCAAGTGAAATGTTATTTGTTCTTTTTTTCAGTTTCACACTCTTGTCATTCTCATACAGTTAAATCATCTGACATGTCAGTGTTACATAAATAATAAATCAAAATAAAAATTCATCAAATGGTAAAGTGGTCAAGTGGTAAAAGTTAGTGAAGTCTAATCTCACCTCAGCCTCCTTCTCCTGCAGGATTATGTCCTTGTCCATCTCCTCTGGCTCTGGTCCCTTCCTGCTGTATGTTGTTAAAATAAAAAAAAACAATGTTAGTAAATTAGACCGAGGAATTTGTGCAGATTTTAGTTTGAAAAGGTCAAGACTGACAAGGTGTGATAATTCACAAAGCATCAAGTCAGCAGAGTGAGTCTTGTGCGGTGTGTTCATGTGCAGAATGCATGTTGTGTCATTTATTTCATATAACATTAGGCAAACATGACAAAAGCCCATGTGAGAAAGTGGGGAAAAAAGGGTCAGTGGGTTAGTGAAGCGTTTTCTTTGCTGAAGAAAAGTGGTTTTCTAAAACAAGTAACTACAAAGAGATAAAAAAGCAAGGAGTGCGAGGGATAGGGAACAGAGGTACCTCCCCCAAATTTCTAAAAGAAAAAAAAAATAACAGTACCTCCAACAGTCCACTCCTGAGATAGAACAAATCAAGGTCAGCCATCATTGGACGGATGGCCAGGAAACGTGAGACGACAGTGAAAAAAAAAATAACACTTCCTTTTCCTGGGTGGTCCTTGGAGGAAGGTCTACAAGACTTTTTTTTTTGGTCTACACTGAAGGGGTAAGTGTTGATGACATCAAACTATGTTAAATGAGGAATAAAATTCATACTAGATAGTCCAACTACACATGCTGTTTCACTACTTAACATTAGAGTAAAAATTTTAGCCCACTAAAACCAAGGTTTACCCCAATACCATGACCTGAAGGAACTTACGACATGCAAACTACGGAGTTACAGCTCCTGTGCTGCCCACCTGAGTCACAGTCATGAATTAATGATTCACACAGGACAATTGAATGAGCTGAGATACAGTAGTTGTGCTGAGCTTTTTCAAAATCCATTAAGTCTTTTTCAGAGTTCTGCTGTTTTGGGGCGAAGGGGGGAGGTGCAGAAAGCAAGCTGACAGACAAGTACGTACGCAGGAGACAGAGGCAGAACATAACCATGGGAGGACAACCTTCCACCCCGTTTGAGGCGGTCTGAGCGGAAGTTCTCGTAGTGTAGGTCCTGGGTCACTTCCTGGAGATCCTGCATGTGGGTTCTGTGAAAAGGAGGGAATGAAAGGAACACATTTATCACTGAATTTTCAAATATGCGGTAGCTATTTAACAAAAAGACCATGGGATGAAGATTTCAAAATATTTTAAATACTGGGAAATAAGCTTACATCAGCATGGTTCTCAGTTTGAGGAAGTCATTGTGCTCCGGGTTCTCCACCTCCACCACTCCCCAGGGATACAGACGACCTCGCACCTTCTTTCCTTTGGCTTCGATCTGCTGGTTGGAGCCTACCACTGCAAAGGGAATGCTCGCCTGTAGACATAAGGATAAAGATGGATTTTGATACACAATCATAAAAGAAAAACAGCAGACCAGCTTTGTTTTCTTTGACTCCTTGTCCATTTTAATACCTGGTTTCACAAAAAGTATACTAGCTGAAGAATACAATAAACTGGAAAACATGGAATGCCTAAAATCACTGTTTTTGTCAGTACAATTCCATAGCTATTGGTGGCTTAACTGAAGTGATTTTGATTACTATCAAGAAAACCATATACCATCTCTGATAAGTATTATAAGCATTTTTGTTGTTGTTAGCACTATATTTGTCCAAACAAATGTACCTTTAGTGGAAGCAAATCAAAATGAACAAGGAATTAGGGTTATTCGATAGCCTAGTCTCTAAGATTCAACAAAAAAGGTGTTACTATTTTGTGTTACCATTTTGTACTGAAAACTTTTTCCTAACAAATGATGGAACTCAAATGAATATGAGATTTTTCATTTGGACAAGACTTCACCTTCAGAATCCTAGTTTGTTCCTTGAAGTCCTCATCCTCATCTGACTCAGCATCAGGCAGGTGGTAAATCTTAATACCGTGTTCATCAATCTCATCCAGAATCTTGAACAAACGAAAAAAATCCAGAATAAATATATATATATATATATATACCCACACAAATATGCAATATAGGCAAAATAACAATGATACAGAAGAGAAAGTGTTAATATTTACAGTATATTAAAGTTTTGTGTGTTCTGTGACTGAATACTGACCATTCATATGAGCTTTCAGAACTCTGTGCAGTTGAAGCACAGAACATACAGTCATTCTCAGCAAACCAAAATATCCCCTGACTCACCCTGCGCTTGAGCCTCTCCCTTTCCCTGAGGGTCAGAGTATCCGCCTTGGCAATGACAGGAACCACGTTAACCTTATTGTGAATGGCCTTCATGAACTGGACATCCAGGGGTTTTAAGCTGCTCAGACAGGAAACACAGGGGGGAAAAAAAAGAGTCAGAAAAGGGCTAAAAGTTAATGTCAGTGCTGATGTATTTGAGACCAAAAAAACATGAACGTGATGTAGGTCTCACCCATGTCCCAGGGGGGAAATGAAGTAGAAACAGCAGTGAACTCTGTTGTCAACAATGTGCCTACGATTGAGTCCGCTCTCATCATGGAGGTAGCGCTCAAACTGGTCATCGATGTAGCTGATAATGGTGCTGAAACTGGGCAGAGGAGAAGCGTTGCATTTAACGCACATCTTTTACCATAAAATCAGTGGTTACAGCAGTGGTTCACGAGTATTTTGGTGAGCCAATCCTGTCATAGCTGTCACTTCATTCACAATTTTACATTTCATTGGTTGACAGCTGTATTTTCTGAATTTAACAGTATGTACCTAACTGGGACAGCCAGGAATTTACCTGAAATGCCTAAAAATTGACTTAAAATAGTTTTTTTTCATAAATGTGACTAAAAACACCACAACATTTTTTAACATCTATGCCTTCTCCTTCATGAGTATACATCACATCTAAATAACATGAAGTGTGTTAAAAATACTGAAGGCTATGATCACATGATTGAAAAACTAAAAGAATGTCCTTAAAGAATGGAAAAAAATAATGTGTCAAAATGGTTTAATACTTGATAGTCTAAATGTTACTACATGTTAAAGGATATTTATTACATAAAAAAATAGAAAGGTTATATATTCAGGGCAGTTGGTGGAATCCCTATACAGCCAAGGTGCTGCTGAGGTGCCTTAAGCATGGTATCCCCAAACACTGCTCCCCGGGTGCTGGTTAAGCTAGCTGCCCCTTGCTCACGACTGTGATGGGTTAAATGCAATGGAAAAATTTCCCAAAAAAACTTGGGATGAACAACATCATCCTTAAATAATGTTATATTATATCAGCTAAAATAGATTAAAAAAATGAAAAATAAGCTCGTGGAAATACGGCCGTGACTTTGGCCGAGAAGTTCGAATCCTGGGCAAGATCAATTCCCAGTTAGGCCGGCTGGATTCTAGTGGTTTCACAACCTCCAGGAATTTACAGTCAGTCAGAATCAACATGACTTAACATAAGCAAGTTGAAAATGGATGGATGGATGAAGCTAAGGAAGCTTCTTCATATCCAGAGCGTAGAAACTTCTTCTTACCAGTCCTGACTGTTAATGGCATCTCCATATCCTGGCGTGTCAACCACAGTGAGACGCAGCTTTACTCCCCGCTCTTCAATTTCTACTGTTGAGGCTTCAATCTGAACAGTCCTTTCTATTTTCTCTGTTGAAACAAAAAAAAAGGTTATGTTATAATGTAAAAAAAACAACATAAACCAAAAAAAAAAACAAACAAACTGAGAGTCAAACCTGCAGCTCCAGGGATAACTCTCTCTGGGTAGAGGTCAGTAAGAAACAGGCTGTTGATCAGAGTAGATTTTCCAAGTCCAGATTCACCTTAACATAAAAACAAATATGTCATTACACAAGAGAAACACAATGAGGAAGAAAATGTATTAATTTTATACAAGGAACAACTGTGACAGAGCATGAACAGATTGTGGTTTCTACAGGAAGCTATGTTTTGTTAGCTTAACCACCGTCGAATGAAACTGTTCATCACTGCAGGACTGAAGCTTGTTACACCAATCTGCTCCCATCAGTTTGAAGAATCTTGTCTTTTAGTCATTTTGAAGAAGAAAAAAAATGTAATAAAGCTGAAACATTATCTACTATTAAGATCCTCATGTGCTTCTCTGAGGAATGCTGCTACTGTGATTCCCACCACAGCTGTGCCAAAAGATTTACACAAGTCTGCTCTGTACATTCTCCCCGGGCACACTGCCTGGAAAATCAGAGCGGAGACAGAAATTAGGCAGGGTGACTGCAGAAAGGAGGAGAACGACAGTTTTGAATAACACATTGGAATCATAACTTATTCCAACTTCTGTTTGCAGGGGACAATTTTTTCAATTCCTTGTAAAGGAAAACGTTAATTTTCTGGAGAGCTGGGATGAGACTGATGGTCGTAGCATTTGCAGCCATGTCCAGTCTGTGAATCAGTCCTCTGAGACCCAGAGGCCACATTCCTCTCTGGGTTATTTTAATGTAAAAGGATGAGCAGTGTTTGAAGGATTCTTCTACCATCCCCCCCTTTATCAACAAGCGGAGACACACACAGGGTCTTGGGACACTCCAACTTATCCAACACTGCAGTTGCTGCTGCTTCTAATGCTTTTCTGACCAACTGGTCCATTATCTGACAATTATTTTTCTGAAGAGAACATCTCCAGATTGAGATGGTTTGGACATGTTCATAGGAGGGACAGTTGAGACATTAGTAGGAGAATGATCCTAGAGATGGAGCAACGAGGTAGGAGACAAAGAGGAGATTGATGGATGCAGTGTCGGAGGACATGGAGGTAGTTGGAGTCAAGAGTAGAAGATGAATAGGACGGGGGGAGATGGAAAATGATGATTTGCTTTAGCAACCTTTAAAAAGGGGGATCCCAAAATCTCCATGAAAAGCACTACAGGGGAGGGGTTGGCTTATTGGTTAAGGAACTGGACTGGGATCCAGAGGGTTCTAAGTTCAATCCACTACCAGGTTACAACTGAGGTCCACAGAGCATGGCACCGTCCCCCGCATCTCAGAGGGCGCTCAAAGCTGATAGCTGTTCACTTTGGAGATGGGTTAAATGCAGAGATGACATTTCGTTGTGTGCAGTGGTGTGGATCATGTTTGCTTTTCATTTCCTACTACTAACGAAACTGAGCTTGGTGCCTTATTAACAAAGTCTGTTAGGCTCACCTAGTTAATAAAGCAACAAACGTTCTTTGATCGGTGTCTTCAAGTGACAAATGACAAATCTTGTCATCATTATTTGGCTTTACTTTTTATGAGAGCCTGTCAAAATGCAAAGCTCACTTAACAAGAAAGAAGAGAATATTTACAAGGGAAAACGCCATTGAACTATAGTTCGATGGTTAGCTATAGAACTGAGCCATAAAAGGAATCAGTGAAAACATGTTACCATTGTTTAAGGCGAAGGGAAAGTGAATAATTATAATAATTACTCACCTACTACCATCAACGTGAACTCAAATCCTTTCTTTACAGACTTGCGGTGAACCTGATTGGGCAGGTTGGCAAATCCAACATACCCTGGAGTTTCAGGATTATTGAATTGGCCCTGGGATTTAGAAAAATGACATGAGATGTGTTATTACGTCAGCGGTCCTGCTAAAATCATTAGTAATTGCAGGTGTAACAGTAATCACAGGGGATAAATCTGCCCAGAGGTAACTGGGGTATTAAGACACTATGTTGCTGCTACTGTTTGTTAAAGACCTCTTTCCCTTCATTCCAGTGTTTATGGCTTCTCAAGAACAGGTATTACTGCAACCCGGTAACAATGTAGAGCAAGAGCAAGCTTAACTACGGAGTTTAATATTCCTTATTTCGTTCGTTCTGTCTTAAGTCTCGAAATATTTATAACCTCTCCACTTTCCTCTTCCTCTTAAAAAAGGTCAGAGCTGATAAGAGAGATAAGCCCTCAACGTGTTTCTGTGTTGCCTTTGGGCCGTTTCCACTCACAGAAACCCGGAGTTGTGAGTCACGTGGATATAGGGCAGAACTAACAGCATCTGTTCAGGTTTTCTTAACAACAAACTGATTTCAGCAACAATTCGTGAAAGCTTAAGTGAGTAAAGCAGTTCTGACTACAACTAGATTTGTCTTAATGTTATGTTATTTTGCCAGAAGACTTATTTCAACAGACCAGACGCACAGAAACAGCATGGTTAATACATTTCATTAAAAAAAAAAACAACAACTGTTAGTTTTCTTTGACTCACCTTCATTTTGTCAGCCTGAGACATTTTCTCTTGTATTTTAACCTACAAAAACACAGAGAAAGAAAAATATATCTGTGAAGGTTCCTAATCACTGAAATAATTCTGGAAAAGTTAGGAGGAAACTAGACCGATCCCTCCCCGCCCCAGTTAGCCACAAGTCTTCCACAGCTCTCAACTCACTATTGTATGTTCTCTATCTGTTCTTCTATGGTTCTGCAATAATCATTAAAATAGTGAAGCTACTGTGCCTACACTTGTGACACAGTAAATAAAGAATGTTGCACTAGCAGGTAAGATCATCTGACATGGCAACTATTACTATGAGGTAAACAAAAAAGGAGAAACTAACTAATCACTTTCCTATAGCAAATGGTGACATACTACTGTACAGTTGCAAAAAAACTGGAAGTGCTCAGCTGGTACAGGAAGTGGCTGCCTTTCAGTGGCATATGAAAGGCAGTCAAATAAAGGCCACTTCCTGTTCTATTTCAGTTAATTTGTCATCGATGAGAGCACAACAAGAGCTACAATATTATTTACTTCACTTTAACTTTATTTCACTGAAATGTAAATGTTCCAGCAGCTGTGAAACCATTCAACACTGTGTAGCCAAAACAAACACAAGAGAAGATTCTAACAAATGTCCACATTTTTTGGAAAACTTGCAAAGAGATATTTAACGTACAACACCATGAACAGTACAATCAGAAAAACACTTGTTTTTCTTCATGTGAAGCTTTACAAAAATGGCACCAAATAAGGTTACACACTAATTTAGGCCTGACGCTCACAGAGACAGGAAGTCTACTTTGAAAGTGTTGTATGTCAAACCAACAATCTTCGATCTGGTCACAGAAATGGTAACTGACGCATTTCTCTGTTGCCTACAGCTCTATAATCTGCATGTGAGAAATTAACACCGGTGTCTGCTGGTATTCTTGGTAATTAATGGTTTGCGTCTGTATACTTACTCCATACAACTTCATACAACTTGTAACGTAATTACAGAGGATCAGTACTTTTAAAGCAGATACATGATGAAGAAGCTGAAATCACTGGAGCTCACTGTGACTATAGGTTATCTTATTCCGCCTGCCTTAGCAGTATACAGGCACACAGCCACAGGTTACAACTCCAAGCTAATTTAAAGTTTTATTAAGTTGTCTGGTCGGAATTGATACAATAAGCTAAATAACTAAATATACCGATTTTACACATTCATTGTCTAGTTGAACGAAGGAGACGTGTCAATCTAACGAAGGCTAACAGTTAACATCCACAAATCACACGGTGATAAAGATACTGACTCTAACGGAGACGACAAAGATAACGTGATGGCGCAAAAGCATCATTTAATAACAACTCGTCGCTTTAGAGAGAATAAAAACGAATCAACCAACGAATGCTGACCTGGCTAAAGGGTCTCGCTAGCAGCTCAGAAACTTGGCCGAAGCTCGAAGTCTCGACAACTAACTACCAACTAACTGCTACCGAGTCAATGAGCGAGACGAGGAGGATGTTCTTTTAAAAACAGCTAATGTTAGCCGCCAAGACAGCCACCGTTCTTCTCTTCTTGTTCGTTTTGGTCCAAAGTGTTTAAGAAAAGGCTGTTATTTTATCCAAAAACAACAATGTCGTTACCTCGCAGTCCAGACAGCGCAGAGAGCAGAGCGATAGCCGTTGTAAAAACTAAAGAAGAGATTCTCAGCGGACACCGAAATTCTTCAGATTCCACAGTCACAGCTTCCTTTAGCAGCAAGAGAAGGACCATAATGCACCGGGCGAGAGGCAGACCTCTGCTCATCCGGAGCTAATGTACCTTCAACAGGGATTTCTCCTTTAACAAAGTAGTTTAATTAATTTATTACACATATTCAGATTTTTTTTTACAGACAACAGGAAACAACACCCCCCACCGCCAAGTTACCACTTGAGGTCCACTAAGCATGGCACAGTCCACACATACAGCTCCATTGGTGATGGGTTAAATGCAGAGGTCACATTTTACAAGGAAGTTTGCTTTCCTTTATATTGCCTTTTGATAAAATGTATAAATAATTTTATCTATCTAAAGTACTGACAGGAGACAGAGACAGAGATGTTGAAGGTAAAAATTTTACTATTATCTATCCATCTATCTATCTATCTACTTATCTATCTATCTATCTATCTATCTATCTATCTTCTTGTCTTTTTTAAGTGTAGTCATGATGATAAATCATGAGAACACATCTGTTTCTTTACCCCTGTTGTCTGTAGAAGCAGATGCATCAACACCTTTGCATGTCTGTGCCTGTCCCTGTCACTGACACAGTCTGAACCGATGATACCAAATCCCTGACTGGTGTGTTTTCAGAGATAGTTAGGTCTGCAGCAAAAAATATTCAATTGATTTGAAAACTATTATCTAAATGCAACTCCAAACTCATGGAGCAAACAATTGCAAGGATTTCTTAAATTTCTACCAGTATACAGGGGTTGTTTGTGTAGATTCTCACTCATTTTTATTTAGAAGTAATTAATTACTTCGAGAGCAACTGGACATAGTAGGAACGAAAGAAGCCTCTTGGATGAGAGGTGAATAGTATTCAAGAAAACTACTATGTCCAGTTGCTCTCAAAGTAATACATTTTTGGAGTATACAGGGGTTGTATTTAATTAAACAAATCAATAATTGATAATGAGATATTCTGAAGTGATTGCAACTGGGGGTTAAATTGTGCATTACAAATACGTTTTGGCCAATTTGATGACAACGATTGCTCAACTATAAATGTCAAACTTAAGGAAACACTGGACTGAAAGAAAATTGCAGAGACAGTCACCAACATTTTGTGCATCAATACAATAGTTTTGTCATCATTATAGTTAGATACAACAAAGGTTTTACAAATTTAAAAAACTGTTATTGCACTGTTATAATAAAATATATAATGATAGCATTGTTAAATATTCTGAAAGCTTTACTGCCTAGCCAACTTGCCATTTAACCTCACGCAAAATTAACCTGCAATAAAGATATGTGGCCACAAGAGGGTAGTAAAAGTATTTGTTAAAGTCGTGTACACGAAAGGCGGTTTATTACGTACTGTATAATAAAAGACAAACGTATAAATTGTATATTGTATATTGTAAAGCAGGCCTTGTTCCGGGTACTTTGTTTTTGTTGTCGTTGTTGTGTTAACAACGTCGTATGGAAATGTAATTAGGATTAGAGAAACAGCTGGCAAGGTATACGTAGTCACGATCGTGAACAGAATAAGAATACTGCAATAAAATAAAGCTCGACGTTGGTCTTCATTATTGTAAAGCAAACTGAACTGAGCTACGAGTCTTTTGTTTGTAAGTTAATTGGTTTGTTTGGCTCTATTTGCTAAAACAGTTAAATGGCCTGAACTCTGTGCTGATCTTTGTACTGTTGTAGTTAATCAGGTTAATGCGGTTTTTCACCGCAACTACATATTAAATGTTGTAAATATTGAACAAATATCAGAAAAAGCTATTCATACATAGATTTGTAGATGTGTTATTTATATTACCAACTGTTACGGTCTCGTCAGGCGGCTCGTTGGTCTAGGGGTATGATTCTCGCTTTGGGTGCGAGAGGTCCCGGGTTCAAATCCCGGACGAGCCCAACTTTTGTTGTTTTTTTTTTTTTAGATATTTGAAAACTTAAGGTTTACATGACATGTTCTGTTTTATGGATCCATTTTTATGGTGAAATATAAAAGACAAGCTCTAATATTTCTCTGACAATGTGTAGATCAGGGTTGTCCACACTATTTTGACTTGTGAGCTACTTTTCAAATGACCAGGCTACAGTGATCTACCTTTATTGGAAAACTCTAAACATATTGACCTATATAAACTAGATGTCTCATTTTATGCATTGTTATATATTTGTTATACTGTCGGACATAATACCATTATAATTATCTTTTAAGCCCAGTTATTAGCATCTTGAAATACAATTTTATTCCTAGTTTTAAATACTGTCATTGTTTTATGTTATTGCTCAGGATCTACCAGCACTCCTTTTGGCGATCTACTGGTAGATCCTGAAGTATTTATTGAGCATCCCTGGAGTAGATCATCTACTGAACCAGCTTCGTTCGAAATAGCACGTAACAAGGAACATATATTTTTAATTATTAACAAAAATGGAGAGTCAATCATACACAGCGGGATATAATCAGTTATGGGTATTTTCTGTATGCATGGCTGCTCCACTAGTGTTGGCGGATCATCAGAGGAATTAAAATCATGCCCACTTACAATCTTTTATGTTTTCATTCCACAGAGACTGATCTTGGCTTGGTGGATGTGACAGAATCTCTGCTTCCTCCTTCTCTCCTGTCTGCCTCAGGACAGACGCTGCTTTGCTAAACATGAGAGGAGGAGATATGTCAGTAAATACCACTCCATTTCCCTTTGCTGTTAGTGCGAGCGTATCATCTCCCCAGGAGCTACACTATTTTCATTATTTCCATAAGCCTCTTACTGGCACCATGTGCTTTCGTTTGTGGAGGTTTTATGCTCTGTAGTGCTACTGTGTATATTTTTAATGGCATCTCGGTATTTATTTTCTGTCGACATGGTTAAGAATAAATACAAGCTCAATTTCTAATGAATGTAGGCTTTTTTTAATGGTTTGCATTATGTGATGTGGGTGCTTTAATTCACTTTCTCAGCGTGAAGCAGGTTGGGATTCAGTGGTTGTTCCTTATTATATTTTCAGTGAGAGAGAGATTTAATGTGAAAATTGTCAGGTACATGGCTTAATCAGCTTGGAGCAGGGGCGTCCACAAATTTTTAGCACAAAATGGCCAAATGAGCTACCTGCATTGAAAACAGATATGGAGGAAAACTGGGTTCCAAAATTTGGGAGAAAATAAACTTCACTTGTTTTTGATTGACCTGATTTTCTTTGATTTTCTAGTTGCTCAGTTGCTCTGGACCCAAATCCGCTTCCTTAACCATGAAGCCACCACTGCCCCAAAGAGGAATAAAAGGAAACAATGGAAAATACTGTTTCAGAAAGTGTTCTTTCCAATAAATACAAAGTATTTAGTCAACCTCAATCTTAATCATCATTATTTTTGTGGTCTTTTGTGGAGGAGGAAAGAAAGGAAAGCAAACTCTGTGTCATTGTGATCCACACAACTGCACACAACGAAATGTGATCTCTGCATTTATTCCATCACTAAAGTGAACAGTGGGCAGCTTTGTGCACCAGGGGAGCAGTGAGTGGGGATGGTGCCATGGTCAGTGGTAACATAGCTGCTCGTGGATTCAAACCTGGAACCCTCCCCGACACAAGTCTTGTTTCTCAACCAATGGGCCACCAATGGGCCACCACTGAGCATAATACTGTATGAAATCATGGAGAGAAAGAGTACTTTGGAAAAGAACATCGTTTGACAACTTTCTCTTTCCACTGGATTAACAGTCTGGAAGTATGTCAGAACCTTAAACGATTTTTTTTTTCAGAACTTCTAAATCGGCAGGAAAATTTTAGATTTGGGGCTTTTCTGAGACCTTCGGCTGTGGTTCAAACTTTAACTCCTCCAGTCACCATGCCATCATTACCCATCTGTCATTTATTTTATTAGTGTAAGCAGCCTCCTGCTTAGCTGGCACCTTTTACTTTTCAAGCAGCACTTAATTTACTGCAGGACATTTTAAATCCCTGCCTCTGCCCCACTGAGCAGTTGCCAAGCGGTTGGTTGCAAATGTATCTCATTGACTGCTGACTCGGTCCCATTACATGCCGCCTGATAATGTGGTCCTCAGGTTTTTATCCTCTGATGTTTGGAGGCAGAGTATTAATTTAGCTTGGATGATGCTCTCTCACTCTCTCTCTCTCACCCTATCTGCCACGGAACCAAAGCACATTCAACCATCAATGTGTCAAGCTGAAAGCTATTAAAACTGCTTAACTTTTCCTAAGTACCACAAGAATAAGCATAAGATTTAGTGAAATCCCCCCCAAAGCAAGGATTTTCCACACAGAAATGTTTCCTGTTGGACTCCTCTGAAGTGTCAGAAACTCTTGTCAGGACTGAATGCACTTTTTGGATTTCGGCATATATATATATATATATATATATATATATATATATATACTTTTTTTTTTTTTTTTCAAGCTGAAACGACAGAAATTCAAGCAGAAAGCTACAGAACTTTTCCCAGAACTGGAGATAAACCTTTTCACTAATTTCTGATGCAATTCAAGTGAGGGTTTAATGTAGTTAAACTCAATTTAAGATAAGTTTGTTAAATCAACTGACACAACAATGTGGATAGAGTTTGTTTTTGCTCTTAAAACAATTTAATTTTGCATGGCTGAAACAGTCTGGCAGTTCTAGGCAAAGCAAGTCATAACCTTGACATGGAGCGCTTGCCCACAGGAAGGCTCAATGTATGGAGCAGCCTGGTGAAAGTGGTGGAGACTGCTCTCCCTGAGGCCTGGTGATAGTAAAAAGGATGAAGATAATGGATAAATATTTTTCTTTTTTTATTATTTTTATAGCCTAAGCAAAAGTCTGCCATCCACTGATAATGGGACTGTGAGTCAATTTTGGGTCAGAACCCACCATTTGAGAATCACTGTATAAAAGCGTTGTCAGTACACTATATTTTCCAATCGTAGCAGCAGTATGCTAATCACACTGAATGAGTGATTCTTAGTCGGGTACCAATCGTGAGGTCATTATCGCTTGCTGTAACCATGTACACAGTGCACAACTTGACTTACACGGCTGAAGCAAAAAATCGGGCATGATCATGATCACCATGTGACTCGATCATTTTAGTCTAATAATGCTTGGATTTGACAGGTTGATGATCATTTTAAATAATAAAATATTGGGGCTTTTAGCTTTCTTTTCATTTTATACAACTGATAAATATTCAGATATATACATATCTGATTTTTGCTCTTGTACATTATGAGGACTATATCTGAGGCCTTCATTTTGGCCCAGAATAGATGTCTCTGTCCCAGTTAGGATGGTTGGCTTTCAGTGGGCTCATCACCTGCAGGAAGGCTCATGGTATGGTGCAGAGACCTGGTAATGGACGCCAGAGACACAGTTACAGTGATCTTCAACATTTTTATACAACATCCAGATACCATCTCAACTTGATCTTCTTTAAGGCTTTATCAAAACTAAAGCAGCAGCAATGAGTGATTAAAGGTGATTAGCCAATCCAGTCGCCATTAGGTCACTCTAAATTATTCAGCTCATTCAGTAAACCAGCGCTAATTTTTTTCATTAGCATGCTGTTGCCTGTGTTCCCCGAAGATGCTGAAGCACTCTCTTGGCCCGAGTGCTCGGTCCGCCTCTTTGTGTCATCATTCATTTCCTTTTCACCCCAAGGTCTTTCTCTACCTGTCAAATTCTTTTTACAGTGTGACTCCTTAATCCACGTGAGTGCATGGAGGACAGTTTTGACATAAGAAGAAAAGATAGACTCCTGAGGGAGAGGACCAGTATCTTTAGAACCCGGGGGATAACCGGATTATAACTGGCATTTTGTGCTGTTGGCAGTTTTACTTATTAGCCATTTTCCCTCCCACCATGTCTCCGGTTAAAACGCTGTCCGTATCCAGTTAGAAGTTAGAACACAACTCTTGACAAAAAAGAGAGACATTTTCACCTTTACTAGAACAACTGAAAAACCAAATAACAGAAAATGTTGAAAAATGAAAACAACAAAGTGTTGCCGGGGGTCTACTAACAGACCTTCATGTCCTTAATCTGTCTTTTTCTCTTTATTGTTGAAAGACTGTGGAAATAATCACTGTCACTGTGTGGTGGCAGCCTCCTGCATGTTAGGCCCGGACCTAAGGCACAGAAGATAACAGTAAGGCTACGAGGAGACAGATCAACTGTCTCACCCCTGCTGTCGCTCACTTTATCCCTTCGGCCCACCTTGAAAAACAAATCCCTGAAAATATCTTATCATCACCAGCGAGGTCCTAGCGTGCACCGCCGGATCTCCTGTGTCCATTTATTTCTGCCTTTGAAGGAACCCGTGGAGCCTTTGATTGGGGGAGGTAAACAGAATAAAGGCCTCCTCCTTGCCTGATTCCTGACTTTATCTCAGTGAGGAAAAAACCTGAGCCCAGAGCTTCAACCAAGCTTCACAGGTCTGTCTGTGAAGAAACACATCATGCTTCTCTCGTGGTAATAATCCTGTTTAGCAGGAGCTGTTACAGTTTCCTTGAGGCGGCCGTGAAAGAACTCACTCCCCATCCTGGAATATGGCAGCGAATCCCAGCAAATAACATTATCTTCCTGAGTTTACATTCTCGACAATAATCCCGTTACTTCCCATAATCACCTGCATTTTCCACCGTGCATCTGAACTGCACTTCTTGTTCATTTTATTTTATTTTTTTACCCTCGCCATCCATCAATGTCATTTCAATAACGGAAGATGGGACTAAAGCAGAGAGTTGATCAGATAAGGTATAGTAATTATGAAAACTGTATCAATCAATGCAGCCGTCCAGGACTGGAGAATTATGGCTGTGATTAATATTGATTTTTAGGCTGCGGCGATTAAGGCAGAGACCTGACCATGTTCACATATAGTGGAACTGCACGGCATCATAGGAAAGAATTTTAATGAGACAACAGTGGAGTTTTAAGAAAACAGATTGACAATGTACGGAAAGAAACTTAAAAAGGATGCCATACCCTGGGCGACAGTACTCTGCCAGTTAAGGAAGCAGATTTGGGTCTGTAGACAGCTGCCAGGCTGCTACTGGGGTGCTACCAACCCACATAACTTCCAGTAAATTCTCCACCCACAGGAAGGCTGACAGTATGGGACAGTGCAATTTGGGTGGCAGCGGTGAAGACTGCTGCCCTTATGACCTGGTAATGCATAAAAGCCATAACCCAATATTTTTACTTGTTGCAAACTCGCTTCAGCATGACTTTTGAGTGATGATTGTTTGTAGTTTTCTCCTGAGGGGGACGCTACAGATACAATTTTAAGATTTTGTACCCAGGCTTACTTTTTATACAACATTTCTTGCAATTATTTCCCCTAAAGTCATGTCATAAAATAGGTTTTCACGTCAGATATTGGAAGGCAGTGGTGGCCTATTGGTTATGGAAGTCAACTTTTGCAAGGCTTAGGGTTCTAATCCTCCACCTGCCAGGTTGGATAAGAGGATGTAGATGAATTGATGAATGAGTGAACATCAGATTTTGCCCCATGAACATTAGGGATCCTGAGACAGTTGGGTTATCACTAAATTCAAATAGTTACACAATGATATTGTACCTGTTCAACGAGTGCTGCCTGGAGGATCATAGGTTTTTTTTTATGTCATTAACAAAACTATCTGCTTCTGCACTTTTTGTGTTTAAAGGTAGCCCAGGGGCCCAAGGTAGCCCTTGGGGATTTAGTGGTGATCTCAGTCACTCAGAACAGTTGTAATGTCAAACACCTACGGAATACCATGGTATGAGAGTGATCTCTCTCTCTTTTGACGCTCTCTCTCCCTTTCTGCCCATTGGTTCGCCCTGAGCATGGTGTCTTTTGTGATGGTTGCCTGTCATGCACTGCATCATCCATAACAACCCTCCAACTTGCTCCTCTGTGATGCCCTTGCCTTCAAACGAATGCAGCCTGTTCTGATGGAATCGCCTCAGATGCAAAGACTAAAATTTGTGGGGTTAGAAAGAAATAATTGAATTTTGCACTTTTAAGACACTTTTCTTATTGTCTACAATGGAGGCACACACTTTTTGGAGTAACAACTTACTTTAAAGTGGTTTGATTCCTGATTTTATGTGCCACTTTCCTGATATGGCGAAGCCTTTGGATCACATCAAGAGACCCATGAACGCCTTCATGGTGTGGTCAAGAGGTCAGAGGAGACAGATGGCCCAAGAAAATCCCAAGATGCACAACTCTGAGATCAGTAAGAGACTCGGCGCGGAGTGGAAATTGCTCTCAGACTCGGAGAAACGTCCCTACATCGATGAAGCCAAAAGGTTGCGCGCCCAGCACATGAAGGAGCATCCGGACTACAAGTACAGACCGAGGCGCAAAGCGAAGAGTCTCCTGAAGAGGGAGCGCTTCGTCTTCCCGCTGCCGCCCTTATTTGGAGAAACTGCGGAGAACTTGAAGGGGTTTTCAGTTGATCCATTCCTCCTTCCTGGAGACAAACCTCGAGCACTGTTCGATCACAGCACCCTCTCCTCCTCCTCTTTCTCCTCTTCCCATTTCTCTCTGTTAGAGTCACACCTGACCTCCGGCGCTGTCCAGCGGTATGCGGACTTGACGCACACCTCGTTGCCCTACAGCCCGCACAACTTCGGCTTCCACTCCGGGGGCATCGGACCAGTTCCCTGTACCGGACAGCAGATCCACACTCACCTGTCACCCTCCAGCCCCGGGTATTTGATGCCGTGCAGTTGCAGCGTCTGGTCTGCGGCTAGTCTGCATCCTCAGGTGGCTTACATTCTGTTTCCTGGAGGAAAGAACCGGAGCGGCACGGATTCACTCTCTTCACCCGGCTGCAACAGCGCGGAAACGGAATAAAAGGGCAGAACAAGGCATGGTTTGGGACAAACAAATATTAAACCTGTCTATTCAACGTATTTAACTACAATAACGGTGGATTTACCATGCTAGAAGTATAACCAGCGATGTGCACCTGGAGTAAAATAGATGTTATTGTTAATTAGAAACGATTTAATGTAAATTACATGTCTAATGGTCATAAGGACTGCTCTGTGATAATATGTTTCCTGTTTTCGTTTAGACGACAAAACAACAGTTGTTGAAGTCTTTCGAAAAAAATGTCTAAAATAATACTTATATGACGAAATGGTAAATAATAAAACAACTTTGCTCAGTTTTATACGTGGGGTGTTTGTTCCCTGTCTGTATGGTTAGTTAACTAGTGTCTGATTATATGGTTTGGAAGGTGAAAATAAACCGTCAGATATCAGCTGTGTTAAGACATTATTAATGTGAGAACAAGGGAGGTTTTGTTTTCCCATTTTTTTACCGCTAAAACCAAGATTTATAGACGCGAGAACATATTCAGAGAACTTATTCAGAATTGTCATTACTCTATAAATGAGAGAAGTTTACTAACCCCTCAGGAGTTCCCTTTGGGAAATCAAGGATATTCCACAAACAATATTAGTCAGTTAATTTAGTTTAAATAACTCGTATAAGTTTACACGAATTTCGGCCAGTTTGTGATAAAGAAATATAGTAACGTATTAGTGTTTTGCGCTCTATTTTAACATTACGACGAAAACGGTTTTTAATCGGTGTAATTTTATCCTGTTTTTTTTTTAATTTGAGGCCTTGAACGCGTCTCAAAAGTTGAAGCGGGAAAATGGCATAGACCGTTACTGCAAGGGATTCTGGGCTGAAGGATGTCGGTCTTTTCTGTGCTGACTTCTGAAACACTGCGCAATTAATGTGGATATTTCCGACCTTTTCATATGGTTAATTGTACAGTGTTTTTATCGGCAAGTGTGAATGATACAGTGATTAAACACCATAGTGAACATATTACTTTTCCGTCTTATTTGAAAAATATAGTATCAACTTTACAAAGGTAACAAACTTGCAGAAAAGGAGTTTTTGGGGAAAAAAAGAGAAAACAAGAAAAGGAATAAAAAGATGAAATAATGAAGCATTGCGGTTATACTTGCATTGTAAGTTATCTGCTAATGCTAAAAAAATAGTTTGTTGTCCACCGCTTTGGATATTAAAAAAAAATAGACCTTCAATAAACAATACCCATTTTTGCCACAAGATGTCAGCAAACTTTAGTGCTCTGCAATGGAAGAGCGTCAGCCAGAGAGAAGGAAAAGGTTTACAGGACGAGACTAGTCAGCATTTGTAATTCACCAGTTATTAAACAACACTGTCATTTCTCTCAGGTTCGGGGTGAAAGGAAAGCTCATCTACATAAATCAGGGACCCCATCAAAAGATTGGTGTCCAATTATTACTTTCTATGATCCAAGATTTGATTACAGGTCTGGTTTGAGACATAGGAAACAAGGAGACAAGGAAATTACCTGCTTATCTCAGATTAAGTTCCCAGACTTCTAGTTTCATCAGGTAACGTGCTATTGAAATACACTTTTGTTTGTTTTTCACTTAGACCTTCAATTAATGTTTAGCACCTTAAGGCACAAAAAGGAGATTGACAGAGGCAGTGAGGGAGGACATGTGGAGGGAGTCCGAGTAGAAGATAGAGAGAACAGGGGGAGATGGAAAAGAATGATTTGCTATGGCAAACCAAGAAACAGTAACAAGAAGAGAATGTCAGTGAACTCTAGACTACAGTTGCATTATGGACTCTGTAGTGAATCAATTGAAGCATATTTCAAAGAAAACTAAATGAGAATAAAAAAAAAATGTAAGGAAACACCAGTGGTCCACAGAGAAACTTTTAAAGAAAAGTTTAATTTACATATTTCAACTTTCACCTCAAGGAAGCACACAAAATAATTCTGTTTCCTCTTCAAAGCAGAAGATGCAGAAAAAACACCAAATACACATCAGACCTCACATACCAGTGCTGGTTTACTGTGAAGCCTTCACTAACGTGTGTCTCTGCAAAGGCAACTGCATTTGGAGAAGAAAACTCCAGCCTATTTTGTACTGCTCTAATCTCATTTGTCCAAAATATTGCATGTTATAAAAAATAATTATACAAGAAAAGGTGAGAGAAAAGGAATAGAACTTAAAGGTGGAAAAATGACAAAAACAAACCAGAATTTAGATAATCTATGAATCCGAAAGAGTCGGTGGGTACTTTCGTATATTTTTTTTTCTAGTCTTAATCTTACAATATTTCAGATTTTTCTAAAACATCTGCCCCTGATTCTTTCAGACTAAATCTGTAAAATGATGTTTAGATGCTGTTCAGAAAATAAGAAAAATTATATGTCACTGGTTGGTCACTGAAATAAAATTTACCATACAAAATACACAAGAGGCACAAATCTCAGAGTTGGGCAGATCAATATGAACCATCTGCACAGTTGAACCAGTGAACAACTATGGAAAAGTGTCTTACTTTGTAATTTGGAAAAAAAACTTTATACTAAATTAGAAAATCTGAGTAATCTTTTGTCTATATCCGATCTAACTTCTCACTTAGAAACTCCTCCACGCTGTCGGTGTTCCACTTGAGGATGCTGAGTTCTTCAGCAATGTTCCCGTTATCGTCCAAAAGCTTGAGGACAGGATCTGAGCCTCTGACGTACTGCGTTGTTGGGAAGAGAAGGAGTAGACATATTGAGGTTATTATATTAGAAAAATCTTTCTGACGAAAAAGAATTGTATGAACAATTTCCTGTCCGTACCTTGATCTGAAGACCTCTGAACATCTTGGGCTTGTCACTCCTGACAAAAGCTGTTAAAGACGAAACACTAGTGAGACGAATGTCATGTGACAAATTAGACGTCTCTATTTAGACCGTGTAATTAGTGACAACTGCAGAAACCACCTGGGAACACCATATTTAGAGAGTGGGGAGACGACGGAGAGGAAGAGACGAGGGCTACAGCTGAGATAAACAAACAGCCATATGGCACAGACAGGGCTGGGACCCCCACCCTTCCACCTTAACACACTGAGACAAACAGCAGTAATTCCATCATCCATGTAACTCGATGCTTTAATTTGCCAAATGTTGCACTGGGCAGAGACGGTGAGGTCAACTCCTCCAGACAGAAGTAAAAAAAAAAACCTTTAAAGCCTGATTTAAAAGCAGCTCAAAGCTACTTTAGACCACCTACTAGGACACACCATACAGATATGGTTTCAGATCTTCTCACAGGAAACCAAAGATAAAAACAAAAACATGCCAACTAACCTTGAACTTGAGGGAACCTCCCCAATTTTCATCCACACACCTCCAGGATGGCTCCAGGGTAAAGCTGAGTGCAGACAGTAAAGTGAATTAGGATTGTTTTGTGAGATTAAGGCACAATAAAAAATATATAAAAAAGTATTACTTTAAATTTCCACAAATATGGCATATCATAATAAGGTAGATTCCTCAGTCTTCAGTCAATTATATATTTTACATGTACATACCATGTAAGAAGAATGTTTATGATTTTAGAAACAGATATGTACATGAATATAAAAAACCCAAGAAATTGTGGTAAATTTTTAACAGAGGATAGAAAATCCTTGGCTAAAGGTTTACATCCATGTTCCTTATATTCAACTCACACCTAATGTTATTGTCATTACACAACAACTCCCAATAGGCCTTTTAGAGACTTACACAAGGCTTTAGCTGTTCTACAGAGATTTACTGAGCCACCTAGGCATCCCAAGTACCCTAGGGAGCTGGAGGTGCAGCACAGAGCAGCTGCACATCCGGAGAGGACACCATTTAGCATTAATTTTTCCAAAATGCCTTTCACGCTCACTGAATCTTACTAACAGACTAGGGTCTCATGTCTGCTGTCAGAGCATTTAATAACACACACTTTTGTTATAGTGGATAACCACTGCTGTCTGTTGTAAGAAAATGTGCATAACAATACTTTTTAGGCCAGAAAAAGGCCACTGCTCATCCTACTGAGCTTTTTGCTGACTGAGTTATCTAATCAAAAACATGTACTATGAAACTGCACTGGCATCTTTCATTTTCTTTTTGGCCAGGTTTAATAGCAACAGTAGACAAAGATAGTGGAGAGTCACATTTTCAGCAGAGACGATTTCACGATCTTGGACTTTTAATCTCTTTTACCTTGCGTGCTTCCATCTGAGCCTCCTGCTGGCAGCACTGTCGGCAATCAGGCTGGAGCTTAGTGAGGCTGAACTCTCCGAGCAGGTCGCAGGAGCTGCACAGCAGGTTGCTAGAAAAGCCCAAGTCCCTGCACGCCTCTGAAGACAAGTCGGCCCCGTAGGCCGACAGCTGTGGATAGATGAAAGAGACCCATAAATTTAGCTGGTGTCGTTAGTAAAAATAAACTGAATTGGTGATGAAAGAGTTAGAAACGATAAGCTAGATGCTAGATCAAGCATCTAAAATCAAGACTAAAATACTTAATATAGAAAAATTGTATTGTAAAAAAACGTTTGCATGGTTGCAAAAAAGGCATGTTTTTAGATACAAAGTAATTATAAAAATTTACTACTTGAATAAGCATATCTGTATTTGTTGCACGTACAATAAGAACAGATAAGAGTTTTTTTGCAGATATTAGATTATGATACAACAGTTTTCCGATGACCAGAGCAAACATCTCCAGACTTTAACAAATCATTTAATAAAGTTGTGTATTGCAATGTGCAAAGCTGAGGAACTTAGATTGCATGTCGAGACTGGAACAAACAATAAAAGCTGTAACCAGTTTGTCAAGTTGGCTAATTAATAACCCTACTAGTAGCTACTCAGCAGTTACTTGAAAGAACCACGCTTAGAAAATACATTATTTTCTATTGTCACATGTCAGATAAATGACGTTTATTTTCTATAAATCTAAACAGCTGTTACTCCACAGGTTCTTCTCAACAATTCATTGTAGACATAGGTGGGGCACAGAACAGGATCAATCTGTTAACCAGAGCGTTTGCTGTTCCTGCTCTAAGCAGAACAAGTGGGCTTACATAAAAACTGCACGTTTCTTAAGTTACAGACGAGATAAAGAATGTACAGGATAACGCTAAATCTACCATTAGGGGACACATTAAGAAATTTGATTCCGTTAATTTAAGTGCGGGCAACTGCCCAAATCCAATTACTGAACGTCAATATTTAAGGGGCCAGGGATCTTGCGAGTACAATCCCTTCAAAGAGACGATTCGATGTTAGATTATAATACGATGGAGAATTATTAAAAATGTGTTCCTGTACTTTCAAACGCGTTCAAGGATCCGCTTTCTCATCGCGTCTCAGTCGCTGAGGTTGAGCCACGTCATTTTCCAACTCCGCACAGGATGCGGCTAAATGAAATATATTAGAAAACTCTCCAAAATGACTCTGTCGCTGCGCATATACGGTGACTATGAGACGATTTAAAAAGCGGTAGAGTTTACCAATTTCAATTATTGACAGTTACCGTTTTTAAGAGGGATATGAGCCACAGGATGTAAACCTCTCCCGACATTTTGGACTCCGCTTTGTTAGCAAAAACCACATAGGACCCCTCTATTTAGAAAAAGGAATGCCCCAATAACGCCTGAATGAAAAACATTTGGACCACTTTATATAATTTATAGTATATCCAACGCAAAAATCACAATTCTGAGCCCACGTTGTTTTTAATTGTTGAAATTAATATTTTTAATTAGTTTGTCTTATCACGGTGATTAAGATTGTTTTCGGTCAGGCATATGCTGTGGTCGGTCTGTGCTTTCTTCCTCGTCTCTAATGTTGTCAAACACAGTTCGCAAAAAAAGTGCGACGCCTACTGTTGGACTTGTATTTAGACGGCCCAATCCGCGTTAAACAGTAAGGAAACGGTCAACGAATGAAAAGGCCAGGCAGCTTGTTGGACTGTTCCCACGTCCAATGGTTTGAGCGATAGTAATAACAGTCCGCGGTGGCGAACACACTGGGAGCTGGGACAGTGGCAGACAGCGTTTAATGGAGTGGACGGAGGCGACATAGACTGGTGCCACAGCTCCCACACCTCGGGGGACACACGTAATCGATCCCATGAGATATTTACCGGGAATTACGACGCTCCACTAGTCGGGATTTTACTGGACAAAATCACGAATTTTAATAATGAACACTTTGCCTTATGTTTGAATGAGAGCGCCGGGATATTTATATACATATATCCACACACACTGAAGAGGAGGAAGGGCCATGCACTGACACCCAGCCGCTTTGTAGTCAACGTCGTCGCTGTGGATGTGCATTGGTCGCTCTGCGTGTTCGTTCGTGTTTGCGGTTTCTCCTCATCTGAGCATGGACTGACCACAATCCTAATCTGGATGATTTGATGGGGTTGCTCAGAGTCATGATGCCGCCCAAGTTGCAGCTCCTGGCGCTGCTGGCGTTCGCAGTGGCCATGTTCTTTCTGGAGAATCAGATCCAGAAGCTGGAAGAGTCTCGGGGAAAGCTCGGTAAGTCACAGCTCGGTCTAGCGCGGGTGTCAGTGAGCGAGTGTCTTGCCTGGGGACAGATCTGTTCCCTGCACCTTCTTTGTTTGACACCCCGGTCAGTAGTCAGCAGTATGCAGAGAGATGGAGAACAGATCTTTATGCAGTACACATGCTTCCATGATCATAACAACGTTTATGCTCGAACTTTGCATGACTCAAACTTTAATACCCGAGGATCAGCAAAGCTGCCGCTGCACGGCCGGAGGATTGGGCAGCATCAATGTGTTCGATCTGGGTTTTTCTTTCCTTTTCACATCTTTATCTGGTATTTGAGGAATTGTTTGGTATCCCCAGAGCCCAAGGTTATGGTAGATGTTCATGTTTTGATCCGAACAATAGTCCACAATCCCAAAATGATTTCCTATACTCCAGAGACTGGTTAATCCCATGCATAAAAACTGGAAATTGTATGCATCTCACCCCTAATTTCAGAGCAGTCTATTCATTGCATCATTATGGCCGCTCGTGCATGCAAGTACTGCTAATTTAGAAATCATTTACATTCATGAATATTGATCTGGGTTAGGGCTGAAGGTCTTAAGTCAGATATTCTAGTCATTGGAGAATAATATGGCATTCAAAGAGCAATGGAAAGCAGACTTCCTCCCTGTGATGATTTTTTTTTTTAATTCTGGATGCAGATGGACACCATGCTGCTGCAGCTGCACATCCTCTACTGCTCCTCTGCCAAAATTTGTTTTACTCTGATTGAATCATGGGCAGTTGTACTCACATTTTAATAGCTAACTGCCTTGAGGGCTCAATCCCAGAGAAAGATCTGGGACATTGTGGGATTATCTTCCCTCGGCTATGGGTTTTTTTTTTCTTTATATGAGCACCAGAGTGGTGTGTGTGTGTGTGTGTGTGTGGACCCCTGAAGTGCACAGCCTGCCCCCTCAGAGATTCACACACCACTTCCTGCATAATTTCATGGGACTAGCTCAACAAGAAGAAGGTAATCTGATAGACCCAACGCTCAGGAGGGAGACTGGAGCATGTTTAAACAGGAAAAGCACAGGTGTGATTTTTCCAGAGTGACTGCAGCAGTACAGTACTCTGTTTCAAACTACTGAGACACTGAAAGCTTTGTGGTCTTATCAGTTAGACATCAAGCTAGACACAGTGATACCGACTTGTTAATGTTGTGCTAGGAAAATCTCTAATAATTCATTTAATAACAGTCCGGGCAAACAAAGACCCAGGGGCCAGATGAAGCCCATTGTGCTCTGTATTTCAGCCACCAAACTCTGCTCTGTTTGCTTATAAATGAAATTGAGAGGGCCAAAAACATATTAGCATTTCAGCCCTTACTGCCTGGCTTTTACATGTCATTTTTATTGGTTCACACAATTGCTCCATCCATTTTAGGACCAGTAGTGTCCCGTGAGTCAGAATGTTTGCCCACACCTTTTTTAAGGTACTGTACAGTCAGGAGTAGGTGATAAGGAACAGCTGCACAAGCTGTATAGGGACGTGTAACCCTCAACTGAGTAAATTACATTACAATGTAATACATATGGCAGACGGTTTTATCCAAAGCGACTTGAAATTATGCAAATTGTCTTGCAAATACAGACTAACACAGACTCATGAATTCATGAATAGAATATTGTCCAAATAGTCTACAGTTGGGTTTTTTATTTTGATTTGCATAAACCCTGTAAAAAAGTTTCTTTTAAATTACGTAACAATTTTTGTATTATTGTATTACAAATAGTAAAACATTTTATTTAGAAATGGAATAATTCTTATAATGCTAGTTAAATAGATGGATAAGATGTATGTGATTGTTGTTGCTGTACGTGGTGTGTGTAAGATTGGTATCTCAATTGTTATCATTATCATTATATATAATAAATTGTTATAATCAATAACAATATATTCAATATTACTTACTAAATTAAATTTGTATTATCTATATTAATAATAAATAATCAATACACACATTTAGGCACACACATAGTGTTATACAGCCATTATATATATATATCTATATATCTATATATATATATACATATATGTGTATATATATATATATATATACTGTATATGTGTGTGTCTGTCCGTGTGTGCGCGTGTATATGTATACAGTACATGATCAATAATTTGGACTGGTGAACTAAGCTATGTAACAATGAGTGATCAATAAGCATTTCATTATGTGGTCTGTCTTTACTTCTCAGTCATGTCAGATAGTAAACTGATGCCTAGAGAAGGTTGATCTTGGTTGATGAACTTTGCCAGAAAGAATGTTAAGAATTCACCAGCTCATTTTGGCTCCTGACAACTTGTTTTCATGTTCAGCTTTTGTAGTTGTAACCTGAGTGTTCTATTATAGGATAGGATGTTATTACATTCCATTTGTACTGTTTTGAGTAAAAGCAAACTACAGACAGATCCAGTGGTAGTGACCTGACAGACTGTCCAAGCACTCAGTAAAACGCCTAGGAGTCCTTTAAGATTTCTGCTGTTGGAACAAATGGTAGCTCTGGGTGTTCAGATGACTATATTGGCCCCTGACATGGTTTATTGCTTCTCTAGGACACACAGGCTGAGTGGCCTTTCCCCTAACTGCCCACTCCTGCCATGTGATTCTGTTGACTTGGCAAAAATGCTCTGATTGATGAGTGGCCTGAGCAGACGTCCGTACACGGGAGCTTCCAACTATGTGCTGCGTGGCCATATAGTTCTGAATGAACGTCCGTGGAGCGAGCCACTGACAGGCGGCCGTCAGCCAGGTCACATGACCAGGTGCGCTTGCTGAACTACTGTCTAAATATCAAAAAAACCCTGAATCAAAAATCCACGTTTTTACTGTGAGGTCTCCTGCATTGCTATCAAACCATGACGCAGCACTGTGTCCTGTGGCTGTGCTCCATTTTCCTGACAATATTTCTCACTGGCTGCTGCTGCCAATCGAACTGTGGAGAGACGGGTCGGTGGATATATGGACAGAACTGAAGTTGGGTTTATAAAAAGGCCATGGCCGAGGAAGTTCTAGTAATTTACAAAGCTCAACTTGAGATTTTTCACATTCTGTCCTCCTCAAAAAAAAAATAGATGTGTTTCAGGGACCAAAAGTAAGTAATATAGGGTCAGGGGTTTCTACAGTTGGACCAAATGATTCTAAACAGTGCTTTATACATTTTACATTTTACTTCTGCCCCTTCCCTGCATTGCCTGACATTCCCAGTAGATGGCTTAGAAAAGGCTAAAGTTGTGTATTTTAAACTGATACATGATATTGGTTTCATTTCATACAAATGCCCAGTCAAGAGTTTGTCCATGTCTGATCTGGACTCATCTGATTTTTTTTTCCCCCCAATGATAGGACCTCTAATCCTCAGGACCTTATTCTTTTTTTAGTTTAATTCTACAAAGTCAGGATTTGCTGATGATCACTGCTTTGTTGAAATTTAAATTTTTGTCTCGTCTAAAAATACAAAAATCTTTCCATTATTTATGTATGTGCCCATTCCTGCATAGTAAGGCCCATTAACTGCATCTATTGCAGTTCTAGGAGTCAAAACAAAACATGATTTCAGAATTCCGTGTTGTGCCCTTGCAGTGATCAGTGCTGAGTCCATAACAAACACATAAATATGTCACCAGTGTATCCTCGGTGGTTTATGTTGCTCCCTCCAACGCAAATGCTTTTACTGTTCCAGACTTTACAATTCCTGTCGTTTTTTTTTTTTTTGCTTAAACAGGATCATTACCCTCTCAAGTAAATTGTTATGTGTGTAACACCTTTCCTTGCAGACTTCTTTTTTTTATTGACACAGCATTGCCTTATCTTAGCTTCGCCACACAATTAATAGGAAAACCCATTTGTCAATGCAGGGTAAAGAATTATTTTGTGCAACAGTAGTAAACGGACGTCAGGGGTTTATTCTTGGCAAAAGTATAAGTATGGTCAATTAGGGCCGTAAATGGAAACTGATGACCCGTGTTGTAACAGGAGAAAACAACCCCTTCACCTTGCCTTCCGTCAGTCCGAGCATGAGCTGCATGTCAACCAGCAGAGAAGATATTCACAGACCTTTTGTTATTCCCTCTCCGAGCCTCGACTCCCTTTATCTGCCTGGCATAATTCAAGCTGATTAAAGGAATTCAATTTCCATCTGTTGCATTGTGATATTCCGGACACAGTCGGGTCCGCGATGAACTGTGAAAAATGACGGTGGGAGGCAGTAAAAGAAGGCAGGGGAATGCATACATTTGTTAGGGTTTTTACTCAGCTGAGGCACGGCTTTCTCAGAATTAATTTGTTGCTACAACCTATTGCTCCCCAGACTTGCATTTTAATTCGATTTTGATTGTTATGCCAAGCACTTTTAGTCCAGAGTGTGTCTCTGAAACTGCCGTTTAGGGCAGCACAGATCCGGTCAGGGATTTTCTCCTGGAAGCAGTGTAGTCTGGCGTCAACAGTTTGTTCTGAGACGGACTTTTTTTTTTTGATGATCTAGTGTCTAACTGGGCGTTTTGATGGCTCCCACACATTTGTCGTCTGTGTCACAAGACTTCAGTATGTTACTAAGGCTGACTGAGCGGTGTGGTGACTTCCATTTCAGGCTAATTGGTGACACATCGGAGTCACTCCATGCCAGCCTGCTGTCGTTAAACTCTCCACCACCAGCATTTCCCTTTTTCCTCTCCTTGCATCTTCCTTTTGTTTCATTTTACAAACATCTCTGGGTTTTCTTTGCTTTTTGCATAACATTTGCAGTGGTGGCTGAGTCGTTAAGGAATGACACTTAGGTTTACAAGGCTTCAGGTTCGAATCCACCAGCTGCCAGGTTACCACTTAGGTGCTCTGAGCATAGCATCATCCCAACCCACGTAGCTTCTAGTGGGCTAACCACCCACAGGGAGGCTGACAGTATGGCACAGTGTGATTCAGATGTCATGCCCCTGCGACCCGGTTACGGATAAGCGCATGAAGATGAATGACTGAATACAAAAGGTGGCATGAGCCATTCTCTCTCATTCTGCACATTGGCATCTGTTGGGGCGAGTGGCGAGGGAAGTGTCTCCCTCCTGCAGCAGCCTGCTCAGTCACTCTCCGATACGTGCCATTTGAGTGGCTAATGGAGGGGATCTCACTGCCTAGATAGGTGTAGGCGTTAGGGATGGATTTTGCAGGTCGAGGCTGGAAGGCAGAGTGCTAATGGCCATTTTATTTGGCTCAGAGTGTATTTGTCAGAAGCAGGCTTTGATTGGGGGGGGGTGAGGATCTATAGCCCCCCAGGGTGCACGCTGTGTCTGACAGGAAGTACACGTTGCTGCAAAGTGGCGCACAGGGCAGCAACCGGAGACAGTGATGCATATACGCCGCTGCCGCCTGATGACAGACAGACTAATCAGGGCGTTATGGAGGCTGACTGTAATGGAACAGGAGGTCGCTCTAGATGGAAGAACACCATACTCAGATATCGTCTCTCCCTCTCCTCTCAGCTGGCCTCCTACCAGTAACACCAACCCCACTTCCTCCTCGATAGACTTGCACACCTACACCCCTCACTGTCTTTCTATCCTCACCTCTGCCCTGTTACTTTGCGAAGCGTTTATTTCTGACCAAAAGAGCAGAAAACAGCTTCAGATCATGGAGTAAGTGCTTGACTTTTTTTTTTTTCTGCTGATCTTCCTACACATTCTGTGAAAATGTCAATCCAGGTTGGGATTCTTCTGAGATGTGGGAGGCAGAGATGTACATTAGAGAGTCTGCCAGGAACAAGAACATTGACAAGTACTGGTCAGTCCGTCCTGGTCCGCATTCAAGTCACATGATTCCAGCACTGCTTTAAATTTCAGAGCTGTCACTCTTTCCTTTTGGAATCTTAAATAACAGTGGTCCTTTTAAGATGATGAACAAAATACTGTACAAATGCAAATACTGAAACTTGTACAGGTTTTGTCCTGCACTACCCTGTATGCTCAGCCCAAAAAATTATCAGTCCACCTCGGTATTTTCTGATTCCTCTAAAGTTACAATTGTTTGGATAAATTTAACGATAACAACAGAGATAGCTCTTAAGAGTTTAATTTCAGAGCTTATATCTAGACATTTTCTATGATTTATTTATAGTAGGCAAAAACACTTAATTTCATCCATCAGTTAGCTAGCTAGCTAGCTATGACATAGTACTGCTAAAACAGTGCTTTTAGTTTTAGTTTTTCTATCCATCGTATTCTTAAAGTAATAAACCTTTACTGGTAAAAGGCATTAAAATAAACAGGAGACTGAAGAAAGTAAGGACAGGGTAAGATTTTTTTCATGTTTTTACATGTTACAATATGTCCCTTAAATGATTTTTTCTTGTTTTTTGTGAGTAGTAAAAATCAAAATATCAAAAATCTGTAAGTGAGGTCTGTATTATCTACAAAATTAGAATCCCCCAATCCTCCACATTCTCATCTGACCATAAAATGAAATTATTAACAGTACTACTGGTCATAGCAAACGCTCCACCCCAATCACAGTCTAATTCCACTCTATATAATTACACAAAATTACATCTCAATACGGACAGGAACTGGGCTTTTCACCAGACATCCAACACACAATGCAGACATATCATGCTATTATACACCCTATTCTTCATGTCCCTTATTCTTGTCGCTTTTTTCAGGGTTTGCCACAGGCAATCATATTTTTCTATCTCCCTCTGCCCTCTTTGTCCTAAACTCTAACTCCAACCACCTCCATGTCTGCATCCATCAATCTCCTCTTTGTCTCCTACCTGGTAGCTCCATTTTTGGGATCATTCTTCTACCAATTTGCCCACTGTCCCCTCCTCTGAACATGTCCAAACCATCTCAATTTGGTGTCTCTAGCTTTTTTTTTTCCCAAAACCTTCCTGATACAAAACCTTAAAGATACATCTACAGTAACCCATCTCTTGTTTTAAAAATAAAAATTGCTATGTTAAAGGCCTGCATGTGCTCTACCACCAGAGTAATTGGTTTTGAATAACAGCAGGTGCTTCCCTAGGTTGATGACCCTATTCAGCAGAATTAGCAGGGTCTCTTTTTTCACCACGACATCCCAGCTCCTCCTTAATGTCTTCTCCTTCTCTATGCGGGGCGAAAGCAGCAAGTGGCTGATGAAGCTGTGTCATTTTTATTTAGTTCCTCTGGGATTTTATGTTGTAAACAACTTCATTGCAGTAAAAACCTGTTTGTGTTTTTACTAAAGCATGAGAAATAATTAGATGGTGGCTGAAGAAAGGCAGTGGGCAGGAAATAAGGAGAAATAGAAGTAACAGAAAGGATTTATCTTTCGTCCCACTTATTATTTAGAGCTCTGGATGCTAAAAAATAGCTATTTTTTTGAGAATAATAAAAGAAAGGGAAGCAGAAAATAGGTGGTAAGTATGCCCACAGCAGTTTTACATCCAGTTTCATCAGAGCTCAGAGGGAGAAAAATAAAAGGATAGTAAAGAAGAAGGATTGTGGTGTTCCCTCCTGCAGATGCTGCTTTAACTTTCTTCATGTTACTGGTTGGGGTTGGAGTTGAACCCTGTTTTCGTCTTATTTTCTTGCCTGTCGTCACAGTGGGGAAAAAAAGTCTCAAAACAAGGCTGTAGTAGAATGTTCTTCTCAGATGTTTCCTCCTGAATCATTCTGTTTTTCTCTCTTTAAGGGTTTTTTTTTTTCACCCTGAATGTTTTATTTTAGGTTTCCTTTCTCCTGCTTGTCTTTTGTTCGATCATTAGTGCAGTGGAATGAAAAAGCTGCAGGGTCATTGGACAGAAGTGTGTTCGGAAACCTTTCTCTTCTCTGTTTGCACACGCACCCCATTAACAAAGTATCCGCTCCTGAATACTTCGCTCCCACACTCGGACTTTCTCCTGCTGAGTGTGGAAAAGGAGATTTTTTTTTTTTTTTTTTTTTTACAGAGGGCTGTCTGTCATCTCTTTCTTACCTGAACTCTTAGTGAACTCTTATATCTGTCACCGACAAACCAAAAACACAATTTCTGTATTCTAACTAAACTAGTAATCATTGAGTCTTCTGGTTAACATTTAAATATATTATCCTGACATAATGGAGACAAAGAAGTATTTTACTCTGCCGATCCTGTTGCCGTGAAATAGTACTGTAGATGGTTGTAAAAAGTTTTTTTTTTTTTTCTTTGATTAAACGTGAATAACGCAAGTGTTTGAGTTGTGTTCTGTGCAACAGGGCTGCCCCCTTGTTTTTCAGGGTAGATTATTAGGTTTATTCATCGTTCCACCTTGTGCATAAAATGTAGCGTAACTTAATTTTATTTCTATGAAGCTTGTGTGCATCATAAAACATCCTTTGCATTCCTTATGGTGATGTGTTATTTGCAAAACCAACTACTGTTGGGCATAATGAGGTGGGTGAGACTACCAAACAATGTAATAATATAAAATTCTAAGACATACAATGGTGGCCACTCTTCTGACCATCATGACTGCACCCATTAAATTATTATTGTAAGTGTAACCTCTTTTTGGACTAGTTTGGCCTTTTAGAACACAACCAGCAGGCATCTGTGTTCTAGACCAATCCAGTTGCCAATTGACAACAACAGTCCACCAACATGGCTGCCATGGTTTTATTTAACATTACCGATACAGAGGAATTCGCCCAAAAATCTATGACAGTGCAGCCAAAATGAAAAAGCAGTTATAAAACAACTAAATTAAAGTTCTCATACAAGTTAAGGCAGGTATAAATTATTGCTTTTATTCTCATTCCTTCCTTGAATTATGTAGTGAGTCGCTCTGACCGATTTCATTAAAAAGTAATTAATGTTTTTATCCTCATTTAGCTTCCTTGATAAAAAAACTGTTTCAGCTGATGGATTTAGAAGTGATGGAGTTTAATCTCTTAATTTTTCTCCTCTTTTTCTGTCTACATTCACCTTCTATTACTCCTTCTTCCTTAAAATAAATACATTCTTGTTGAGCTTATAATTATACTATATATATAAAAATATAGTATATAATACTGTAGGTCAGGCGTCACCAACCTGGTGCCTGCAGGCGCCTGCTAGGCCTTATGGTCTACTTCAGGTCCCCATGGTGTGTGTCCCAGAAAGCCAAACTTGTCCAAAAAGGGTCAAATGGTAGAAGACGTCAGAAGAGTATTATCTATTGTATGTCCTAAAACTATTTATTATTACATTGTTTGGTGAGTCTCAATCAAACAAGTAACTGTCATGTAACTTTTAACTGTCTTGACTTGTATTTTAAATCTTTGAAAAACAGTATATTCTGCAATACATAGGAAGGGAAAATACTTTTTCCCCTACAGTTTAGGAGAAATAACGAACATACCTGTCTACATCACCAGTACAACAATGTAACTCTGTCTGTAATTCCATTCTTGTTGTAATGTCTGAGGTTCAGGCTGAAAAGAGACTTCAACTACAAACCAGAAAGTTATATGTGAGTAGAAATAAATTACAATGTGAATCAAATGGTGTTTGTAGAGATACAAAATCAAACACTCTCTTCAATTTAGTTACAAATTCAGCTTAACCTTCATAATCATTCTTCAGATTTAAATTCTGTAGAACAGGCAGATGTGCAGGTTGATATTTCCCAAGGATGCTAATGGGATTCCATTTTATTCTCTTCTTTCCTCCCGGATATGCAAAACCTCTTTTTACATTTTTCACATAACTTTTTTTTTTTTGCCCAAACACAGATGTTGTCACATCCTCATGTGACCTTCACAAGAGATCTGTACAAGACAGTTAGAAATCCTTACTGCACATGAATTCGGGAAGAAGCTGATATGACTGCACATAGCATTAGGGCGGTGGGGGTTTATCATGGGGGCAGTGGTGGGCTACTGGTTAAGGAACTGGACTTGGGTCCGGAGGGTTTTAGGTTTGAATCCACCATCTGCTAGATTACCTCTGAGCTGAGTTAAATGAAGATGTCAAGTATAATTATGTGCATTAGTGTGGATCACAATGAGGAGTTTGACATTTTGTTTTGGTTTTTTTTTCCAATTATATCAAACCTGGTGGTTAGTGCGACAGACCAGTACAATTACTACAGAATTACTTACAGATATCATTAAGCCCATTTCTATTCCCCTCTTTTCAAGCACATAAGTACAAGTCTCTTCATCTTTAAAAAAAAACACCATAGTAAATTAAATATATTCACAAAACATCATAAACATGACCGATGTCCTTTGTTTGTTTTCAGATTTGTCAAGTTGGCCAGATTGAAACCCCTAGTGGGCCAGTTTTGTTTGGCATCCCTGCTCTAAATAGTGTAGTATATGGCTGCGCTTCCTCTTCAACCAATAAAAAGTCTGAATCGGTTCTTATCGTAGTAACAGTTCTCTGAAGGTGACTACTATTACAAAGTAATGTGTCCTTTGCAAATAGATTTTCCACTGAGATATAAAGGAAGTGGCGGAAACTTGTTCCAGATACAGCGAGGTGATAAATTTGCACTGATGTGAAGAGGTGATAAGATTTAAAATGGGTCTGAGGATGATAGTTCTTGTTCTAGGTTTTCTTTTAATGGGTTTTTTTTTTGTTTTTTTTTTGCTTCTAACTTTTTCTTTTCTTTTGTTTTTCAAGTGTCATCACAGCACCACTCCATCTTTATCCTTCTACACTGTCATTCTTACAGTCTCCATGTCCTCCTTCACTACATTCATGAATCATCTCTGGAAACGTTCTTGTCAGCTTTGTCCATTCCCAGCCTCTTCATCACCACTGTCTCCTCACCGTCTCTAACTCTGCCCTGTTACCTTTACTGTGCTTCCCATCTTATCGTTTCTAATCCTGTCCAGTGCTGGACACTGCATTTTCATCTCTGCCACCTGCAGCTCGGCCTCCTGTCCTTTTCATTTACCCTCGACCGTATGAATAGCTCTTATTAGCTGTGTCTAACAGAGTGTGGAGTGTTCCCTGGACGCCCGTATATGCATTATTAATTATGTGTTCCAGAGACTGGGAGGAAGAAGGGGAACATCTGATATCTGGGTTGTATCATGCAATCAGATCTGCGCTGTTATCCCAACACAGTTGTTATAAGATAATATAACGACTGGGTACAAAGTAGGCTTGGATTTCAGCAATTACCTCTTCAAGTATTCAATACGATCCTATGGCCTAAGCAGTGACACTGGAGAACAAAGTCTGTCTGACCATTAAAGATTTTTTTTTTATTCAATAATAACTATTTCCCGATATCTGATATGCTGATATTGCCGGAACAATTAATTTGACATTTCGATATCTACCATTTTAGACATAGTAATCATTTTTTGTTGCACAATCTGTAAATCTACTCGTTGCTCACACCAGGATTCACCATACAATCCATGATCATAAAAAAAAAATATATATAGTAAATTATCATGTGACCTTTACTTTAATACACAACCAAAACTATTCCAGGCACACAGCATTGAGCAAAACTCAGGCTAAGAGTCATGGGTATTTTATTTTTGTTGTAAAACTGAAAGTGATTCTCACAGATATATCATGCTAATGTTGTGCCAAAAATATCGGTCAGCCAATTAAAAACTGATGAATTATGGGATTTTTTTGTTAAACATAAACAATGTATTTAAACATACACAATATGTAGTTAAACATACACAATAATGTATTTAAAATACTTGTACTTAGGCATACATGTTTAGCTATAGAGATCGTTGTAATGGACGTGCAGGTAATGTTCTGTCCTAATTTTGGCAGACTGTGGTACAACAAAGTTACTGTTATACTTTGCATGTAAAAAAAACAAACAATGCTTTAAGGCTATATGTGGACTGCCCGTGTAAAATAAAACTTAAAAAATAGCATCTACGTACTTAACAGTGCCTCATGTGGCAAACTGTGGTAATTGCAAAGACTTATGTTTACCTATTTGGTGTCAATTAAAAGGCAAATGCACAGCTTCCTCTCCTGTCACTTACGTTTCTCAAAAATTCGGCAGTTCTGATCGATTTTGTCTTCCACCTCTCCCTCCAACATTGTGATTCAATAAAGTGATTATGTTCTGTAGGCCCGTATGCCAGACCTTTTAAGCCATGCCTGCTGTGTGATGTCCTTGCCAGTGCTGACAGACGAGTTTTGTGTCTCTCTGTCACGCCTCTGACAAAAACACTCTTGTTTTCAACATGTCTTTTTTTTTCAGTCACGCAAAGGGGAAAAAGTGTGTTGTATCTGGAAGCTAATTTTGGAAATGCATCATCTGTGTGCATTGTTTGGCAGTGCATCATCCTTCTCTGTGGCTCCCTCAAAGAGGGAGTTCCTCTCTTCTCTCCTGGTCCTGGCAACAGAGACCGTGGTATACTGGGATATGGTGGAAAAAAATCCAGGTCGTGATCCCTGCGACACGTCACAACACCCGTCTCTATTCCGTCCCTCCGTCTCCACTTTAATCTGAACGCACGAGGAGAAAAAGCAGTGGCAAACACAGGACAGGAAATTTGACATCACCCTGCGACACGATATTTATTAGGCTCCGCAATGCAGTGTGACATTTTACTTTCAGAGGAGACCTGGAGATATGAATTCTAATGTCGGAAGCTTTGTTGCTTATGTTTCTGTCAAAGTCTTGATGTGATTTCAATCACTCCCCAGGAGTTTTCCTGGTCTTTATGAAAACCTGTGTTGTACAAAACAAATTTGAGTCCTTTCATAGCTGTCAGTGGAACCTGGTCCTTTTCTGTTTGTACTTTTCATTTAATAATGCAGTGCAAGGAACTCACCTGTTCCATCTTGTGGTTTAGAGCGATACAATTCTAGTGCAGAAGATACTTTGATTAGAATAACAGAACAAAACTATATGAAAACCTTGTCCTCACACCACAATAATTTTATATATGACAATTTTAATGTCAATCAGCATCAGGATACATGCCATGTCTTATACTTAATTTGGAACCAGTTTTGTTTGATATACTGACAAGGGATTGGGAAGAACACCTGATTTTTGAGGGCAACAGAAAACCTACCTCCATGTTTTCAGGTTAATCCTTTTTTGCCTCGACGGTATAAATTTTTAATTAAATATTTTTAGTGCAGCTTGGGTCACTTCACATTTTATTCAGTCCAGTCTGATCCAAGACTCCCTCCCCTCCTTTTTTCCCCCTCCCTGAGCCGTCGTCTCCCTCATCTCCCATTTCCCTTTCTCTCCCAGCTGTTGTGGTGAGGACAGAGCCCTGAATGAGACCTTTCACTGAGCTTCAATGTTGCACTTGTGTGTAAAAGCCAGTGGGAAAAATGCCTCAGCTTTAGCAATTACTATCAAAAAAACACACCTTAACAATCACTGGTCAGAACCGATGGGTGGTCCAACTGTGCCATACGTTCATTCTGTGTAGAATGGAGTTTGATTTCAGTTTTGTCATCTTGCTGGTGTTTAAACATACACAGACGTTATTTGAAATGCATTTCCTGGAAAAATTTTGTTCTATTACTCACTTCAGAAGGGATGCTAACTGATTACTTGAACTGAAAATTGAACTGCTCCTATCTAAATGTCTGTTGCACATCAGCATGCCAGCAACAGCTGCTGTGTGATATCAATAGTCAGCCACTTTTTTTCAACCGAATCCAGATTTTTTTTTTTTTTTCAACCTGAAGGCTGCCACGGATTGAATGAATTCTAGAGCTGGAGTAGATTAAACCTGTTCCCTGTCTGTTTCTGTAAGTTAGGCCAAATTTAAAAAAATGTCCCAAACCTGGGAAACTGAGACTTTCCACATCAAAAATGCACTCTTTGGAATCTATTTGGTCCATTGTAGAAGACAGAATTCCTCAGTATCAGTATTGTAAGTTAAAATCATGGAGGCAGCCATGTTAGTGGAGTGTTGTTATCAATCAGCGACCCCATTGGTCTTGCACAATCACATGTCAAAGCGCCCCACTAAATATGAAGCAAGATCTGTTATGTCCTGCAAGAGCTAGTTCTGTATAAAATTGTTTTTTTGACAAACATAACGTAACTTCTTTTTTTGTGTGTGTGTGTAGTTAGGAGATGTCTCAGCAAAATTATAACAGGGTTCCCCTTACCTTGCATATACATGGATGCAGCCATCTTGTGCAGAACATAACTCAATATAAACCAATATTTTCAAGCTTGTATTATTCTTGTTACTGGAAACACACTTTATTTTTTTTTGCTCTAGACATAACATTTAAAAAAATATTTTTTGCTTAATTTGAGAAGAACCAGATTTGCCTGTAAATGTTCACTGACCTAAAAATAAACATGTTTTTTTTATATAGTCTGAAATACAAACTGTACTCCTTTAGGTTCTAAGTCCTTTAAGCCAGGAATTTGCTAAAAGCTGCAGATGACTTTGTCCAGCCCCTAACTGTCACTGACAAAAGAAAATTGCTCTTATCTACCTCCCGATTTGGTCCACTGCCAGCAGCACAGAAACCCCAGAAGAACCGATTCCTCTTACAGGATGTTTTATAAGCGCTGTCATTGCTGGAATAACAACTTTAATTCAAGTTCTGCTTCGTTTGGTCCGGGCCTGAGTTTTCCCATCGGCCTGACTTTTTCTTAGCTTCCTCTATTAATCCACTCCCATCTAAACAGATCCAAGCACTAACGCAGAACTATGTGTTTCTCATAATCCAATGTCTGGGAGCGTTTCGGTGCCCTGCACAACTGTGCCCATGAAATCCACAGTGGTTGTCACTGTCAGTACCGAGGTGGAGAGAGAGAGAAGGCAGCAGCTGCAGCGGCAGCACACTTATTCCATTTTCATACAGCAACAGCCGAGATCTTCTCCCTGTCATCCTTCATTGATTTTTGCAATCCAGCGGCATCCAAGCAGAACCATACCAACCCTACACGTCTGAGTCTGCAGCCCATCAGCCCATAGGCATTTTCAGCCCAACTCAAGACTTTGGTTTTGAACGATCAACTCTCTCGAGGGAAGCGTTGAATGAGCGCGGGAGCTCCCACTGGTGGATCGGTGGAGATGATAGATTTATGAGCTGCCTGTAAAAAAGATCATCTCCTCTGCCTCTTTTTTATTATCCCATCAGATCTGACGTAATGGCAATAATACACGACGGCCTGTCACACGGTGCAGATCTGCAGTGAATATGAATGATGATTTCAAACGGTTGCGTCTAATCAGCCGTGAAATTGCCTCAGTAAATATGTTCAACCACCAGCGCTCCGTCTTCCTTCTGTTCCTCACTTTGAATGAAACTCAGATTAATGGGCTCGTAGTCGTCACTGTTTCTAGGACCTATGTTTTCTTCATGCGTCATAATTAGCTCGCTCAAGGGTGGAAAAGCGACAGAGCCGGGGATCGAAGAGAGTCTCATTGTGTGGCCACAGTAATCAGGCCTTTGTTGTCTAATTAAATGACCTCATAAGGGAGTGCAGTGCGCGGAGGGTAACCTCTGATATATAGAGTTTTACAGCAAATGTGTTCAGTCTACCAGTGAATAGGGTATCTACAAAGCCTGGAGCTCCCTGGCTGTGCTGGATTTGCCTCCTTGTTTAGTCGCTGGGAATTTACCACAAAACTGAATGTGTTTAACAAGCAGGTTCTGGGCCCCTGTGTTCGCTGCAGAGTTTTGTAGCTAAGCACCCGGTGGCTCCATCTCTCCTTACTTGTTCTTTCTCTTTTTGAATATAGAAAGTGAAAGACTGGAAGTCTTTGCCCGAACAGGTGGTCCTGACAAAAGGTCGACCACCGTGCTACACAAAGAACGCATAAATTGTTATTTATATTTATTCTTGCTTTACCCTGAACAAGAAAGAGTTTCAGAAACGGAAAGGCAGTTAATGCTGAATACGGTAAACATGCTTTTAGAGTTGGACAGTGAAAAGCAAATTTCAGCAGCCTCTGTGTAATGAAAAATGATTGCACTCTCAATGGTAGGTTCGTAGGTAGGTAGGTAGGTAGATGGCTCAGTAAATACTTGTGTAGATAGTATTAGTATTGTAGGTCGATAGCTTAGTATTAGGGGGTGTGAATCTTTCACTCACATAACGATCCGATTCATGTCTTGATTCACAGGCTACGATCCGATTCATAAGTTCTTAAAACTATTAAACGATCTATCCAGTTCGATCCGATTCGGTTCAGTTTGATTCAATAAAAATTTGTCTCCACTTTCAACTACACTATATAGCTGCAAGTCTTTTTTTTAGTTTTAGTTTAGTTTATTTAAAAGGGGAAAATGCTATTTCATAAACATATGATTATACATGGTTAAGTAAGAAAGAAATACCCAAAGACTAGTTTTCATCTGTTGTCACCTGGCCATGATGTAAAAAAGCTAGAAGCATACAATACACATACAATAGAAAATACATATGGAAACACTTTTTATATAATTAAGACATCTTTGCGGCTTCATCTGACATTTTCTTTCGAATTGCATGAACATTTGCAAGATTTATCTATCTTTTTTTAACACACAATTTGTCAATATGTCCTTTAAAGCAGAGCTTTAAATCTTATGTTTAGATTCACAAGGTATTTATACTGATTGACAATTTGTATTTTATCTCCATTAACAAGTATATCAGGATCAGGTGACACTACTTATTTTAGTGATATACATGCCCACAGTTTTAGAAAGGTTTAGCTATAGACAGCCCTCCTGTAACCAGATTGTCTCACAGGGCATTGTTTTGTAATATATTGTGGGCGGGGCACTGGAGCAGAAAATCAATCCACGGACAAAAATCCGAACCATCGGATCGTTTTACTGCATTTTAACTGATCAGAGCTTTATTGACTGATACACTCGGATCATGTAGGTCACTGATCAATAACCGATGAGTAGATAATTGGGTAAATAGGTAGGTAGATAATTGGGTAGATAAATACTTTATGTAGGTAGGTAAGTAGGTAGATAAAATGTATAAATATGTAAATAGATAGGTAGAGTGTTAGATAGATGGGTAGACTAATATTTGGTCTTAGGGCTGAAGACCCTCTGCTGTGAATAATAATTAGTTCATAAACTTATGTTACCTACCCTAGTCCTATCTCTAGTCCCTGGTCTCCTCTGGAAAATTTTTTGTCTTTGTTTACAAAATGTTTTTCAAAATAAAGGCTATTTTTGTATGTGATGTGCTTAGAAATAACAGTACAACCCTGTTGGGACTGAACCAAAAACAAGTGTTGAGATACTGCATAAACAGTAATTTGGTGCTCTTAATTATGTTTCGAAATTTCATCACATTAAATGTCAAGTATTTATAGAGTTATTTTTGACTTTAATTAGTTTAAATAAAAAATAAACCAAGTTTCAGTAATAATCCATATGCCTTGCGTGTTGATTGCTGTTTTCCTCTTCGCTAGACTATTATTACTAAATTATTGGGCTAACCACCAATTTTTTACTGTGTTTGTCTTGTCACTTAAATCGAAGAGCTAGACTTACCTTTTTGATTGTTTGGGCTTTTATTAAGTCAAACTTTTTTGCTTTACAAATGTCCCGGGGCCATTTTACCAAACATTGTAATAACACAAAGTCCTCATTATTGTCTGGTCTTTCTGATTTCTGTGACAGTTTCTTTCGCTCGTCCCAAGGTACAACATTAAGTTTTTATGACTTTTGTCACATGTTGCACCATGGATTTTTTTTTTTTCTCAATGTCAAACCGTCTCTTCACCTCCTCCAACTTCACACTCTATTGTAAAAATAATCCCCCAAAAGAAATTTGAGCTCAGGTGATAAAGTTCCAGCATAGCAACAGTCACTGCTGTTGTTGTTGGCAAATGCCAGAGAATGCCTTCTCTGGATGAACATGTGAGGGAATGTCTCCGATGCAGTTGTTCTTCATGCTGACAGACATTGCCCATTACAACCACATGGCCAGTCTCCACGCCATCAGTTGAGAGCATGCAGTAATGGCAGAGTGCCTTGCGTAACCGGATCCAACCGTGATGAGTTGGGGCGTAACAGCTGCTCTGAAGTGTGTTAAAAAAACGTCCACCAAATACCCATGTGTCCGTCTCTCTCTCTGTCTAACGGTCTGTGTGTGTCCGTCTCCGCAAATGAGAGATGACTCAGTGAAATCCCTTTAGGGCAGGTTTTTTTGAACTTTCACTACCAGATGCCAGGCATTGCCAGTCGAGCCGAGGCCAGGAGCAGGAAAAGGCCGTGACTCAGTTCCAAGATCAAGGTTTCAGCAAGATCTTAGGAGCCTGTCGACTTCACAGAGAGATCCCACGGGTATTAGATGATCCAATGTTTAGCTGCCGCGTCTTCTCTCTGCACCACCTCCTCCTTTGTCCCGCTGTATTGTCAACACCAGTCAATCTGAGGTGATTTTCCCAAATACTAAAAGCCAGTGGGCGATGCAAGCCAAGGCTTTTGTGATCTTGATCTATTCACACTGAGACACGTTGGTCTGGGTTTAAAGCAAATAAGCCAGACTTCCCCTTTAAGCTCTCTGATAACTGTAGCTCTGCCCTGTGATTGACATTGTGGAGCCTTAGCCTTTCACCTCTTCTTCATTGCCTCACCACCTGAGACACCTGACTCTTTTTCCCAGAAGAAAAGCCGACCAGGTTGGACCATAAATCATTCCAGTGTCGGGGGACTGTCTGAAGTACAAAGACACACAGAGCCTCGCCGCAGGACTGTACTGTACGTGTGTCTGATTTGTTTAAGAGCGCACAGCAACATGTTCTGAATGAGGAGAAGTAATGTAAAATTCTGTTTGATTAGGAGAAAAAAAAGTACATCTGCTGTAGTGCTGTCTGACATGAACTGCGTGTGAGATTAATAACATATATTTATTTTTTGGCATTTTTCTTGATGCTGGCTTTGGGGCTGATAATGGCTTTGGCTTTCTGTTCTCGTCAAAAGAGATGGGAATTGATTTTTTAATACAGTTACAGCCTGGTTTTTCATCTGACAATGACAGGAAAACCAAATTCAAGTTGTAAGTGGATCGTGTTTATATTTAGAGCCGTCTTTTAGCAGGGATTTCAGATATGCATAAACCGAATGATATTTGATCGCATTTATGAGACGTTTTTCTTTTTTTTTTTAATGTTGATCTGAGGACACGGAAATATTCTCGGGTGTGATTTGCTGACACAGTGCCTCTGCTCTGTCAAACCCTTTGTTGTGTGAACATAAACACTACAGTCAAGCTTCAGTGATGCCTTAAAAGTATTCAGGCATAGGAGATGTATTTATTCGTCTACATGGGCATGGGGTGTTCAACAAGGACCTTCACTTTGGAACTTCAGGGTTCACCTGCTGGGAAAGATCAAATATCAGTCAGGGTGGTGGGCTTCCAGTGGGCTCGCCACCTGGAGGAAGGCATGGTATGGTGCAAGGAGATTTGGGTGGCAGTCATGGAAACAGCAACAACCCAGTAATGGATGGGCAGGGGAACATGGATGAATATACAGTATGTGTTGCCAACAAGCACATTAGTAAAATATAAATAGATATATATATAATATATCCAGTAGTGACCAAAGTAACTTATTCTTCTTCATCCTCTTATCCGTAACCGGGTCGAACCGGGGCAGAAGTCACCTTGACTGCCACCATAATTACACTGCTCCATATTGTCAGCCTTCCTGTGGGCGGTGAGCTCATTGGATGTTATGTGGGTTGGGATGGTGCCGTGTTCAGAGAACTTTAGTGGCAACATGGCAGCTGGTGGATTAAAACCTGAAGCCCTGTGAACAACAAGACCGCTTGGAAGCCAACAAAAGCTTCTGTCTATTTGGAATACTTCAGGTTGCTGTTTGGTAATGCTGAGATATTGTGATCAGATCTGGCTGACCTTCGCTTAAGGTCATTAAACTTGGAAAATGGAAACACTGAGGGTTCCAGCTCCTGACCAGATCTAAGCAATCTGTATTATAAGGTTTAATTTGATGTCTACCAAAAAAATAGATGTGTCTATTTGTCTACCAAAGTGTTTGTGCCCGATAGCTGATAATGCTTTTAGTGAGTGATAATGCTATATATCTGTCTCCTTGTGGAAGCAACAATTTCAACCTATCTTCTAGTTTTGCATTTGATTATGTTGGTTGTCTTTTATTCAGACAGAGATGTTTACATATACCTGTAATTAAAGCAGAGTTCAACCCAAAATAGAAACATTACTGATACACTTCTAGTCACTTAATCTCCACACTGTCCAAACTTGGCTTTATCTGCTGTCTCACCTGTGTCCAATCGTCCCTCTCATTCCTACAGAGCGAGCTATTGCCAGACACGAGGTACGAGAGATCGAACAGCGCCACGCCCAAGATGGTCTGCGGGAGCGTGAGTCTTCATCGGCGGCTGATAGCGATGATGACCTCGTCATCATTTACAACCGAGTGCCCAAGACGGCCAGCACTTCGTTCACCAACATCGCCTACGACCTGTGTGGGAAAAACCACTTCCACGTCCTTCACATCAACACAACCAAAAACAACCCGGTCATGTCCATCCAGGACCAGGTGAGAGTGGCCGATGACACTGACAGGTTTATTTGTTCATTTGTTCTAGTTGTTTAGTTATTTGTTCTCTGTTATTTTGGTAAACACACTAATTATCGTGAATTGTGTGTGTTCAGGTACGGTTTGTCAAGAATGTGACTGAGTGGAAAGAAATGAAACCAGCCTTTTACCATGGACATGTCTCTTTCCTGGACTTTGGAAAGTAAGAACCTACTTTTATATTTATATTTAACACTTTAAACACTTGAAGAAATATGAAATAGTTTAGTGAAAAAATGCAAAGAAAATTGTGAAAGAAATTGGTATTCAATTGCAATAAATATTTTGGAAAAATAAATAACATCTTAAGTTTACATGAATTGCTTTTGAAACAATATTAATCTATGTTCAAAGAGCCTATTGAATGTTAAATACATAACTCTCTGAAAAAAAAATTCAATCTAGGTGGTCTAGAATAAATAGCCAATGATTGGAGAGATACATTTGTAAGTCAAATAACGTTTCAATTTTTTTTTTTTTACAAGTTTCAAGTTAAAAACCATAACATTACCCACTGATTTCAGGTTTATTTCAACCCTAAATTTGAGATTGCAAAGAGATTTATTAAAAATGCAACTTTCTAAAAGTGTAAAAGTATTTTCTAGTTAGCTCAATTTTGGCATGGAACAGAACTAATTATAATAAATAGAAATAAATGTTTCACCCTTATGTTTAATATTGAAAATTATTCCTATTGCGCGTTTTGACGTTTTTCACGTAGAATAAAATATGTTTCAGCTCAGACCTATTGTCCTCATAAGATTATTGATGTAAAATTGGCTCAAGCCGTATATTGGATAGATGCTGATGATGGATGTTCTGGACTGTTATACAGGATTTAATGTTGAGGTCAGCCAGGCTGTGTCCCTGATTTTGCTTCAGTCCTCTTCTTCTCTGCAGTCATTTTGCTTTTGCAAAATTGCATTTTCTAAGATGTAGAATAAGTTTCATCTATTACCTATCAATCAGTCGTATTATATTACTATGAGCTGCTGCAAATTTTTTTTCTCCGCTTATTCCTTTTTAACACTTTTTTTAATAGAATTTATGATACATCAGTTATGCATTTATGATACATCAGTTATGAAACAGCACTGTTATTTCTCTTAGGTTCGGGGTGAAGAGAAAGCCAATCTACATAAATGTGATCCGGGACCCCATCGAGAGATTGGTGTCGTATTATTACTTTTTACGATTCGGGGATGATTACAGGCCTGGTTTGAGACGAAGGAAACAAGGAGACAAGAAGGTTACCTGCTTTACTCAGTTTCAGTTTCCAGACTTATTGTTTCATCAAGTAACGAGTTATTGAAATTCTGTTGTTTTTTTTTTTTTTATTTTTTATTTAGACCTTCGATGAATGTGTTGCAGCCGGAGGCTCAGACTGTGCCCCGGAAAAGCTTTGGCTCCAGATTCCTTTCTTCTGCGGCCACTACTCTGAATGCTGGTTAGTACTGAAACACTAAACATGGTTAAATGTTGCCATTGTGTATTTAACTTGTTTAACACAGCACATTAGAGGGAAAAAGAATGAAGGTCAGTTGTGGCAAGACAGAGTTCATGTCTGTAAATGAAAAGGAGAACGGTGTAATGGAGAGTTGAAAAGGAGCAGGAGTGTAGATACTTAGGCTCAACTGTTCAGAGCAGTGGAGTTGGTGGAAGAAAGGAGAGGAATTGAGTGGAAGCAGGATGGAACAACTGGAAAAAAGAGTCAAGAGTGATTTATGATACAAGAGAGTCAGCTTAGGTGAAGGGAAAGGTTTACAGGAAAGTTGTGAGACCAGCCATGATGGATGGATTAGAAACACAAGCAATATGCCGAAGACAGGAGGCAGAGCTTGAGGAGACGGAGCTAAAGATGCTGAGATTCTCTTAAAGAATACAAGGATTGACAGGGTTATGAATGAGGTCAATAGAGGGACAACACAGACAGGAAGTTTTGGCGAAAAGCTATAGAAGCCAGATTGAGAGGATTTGGACATGTTTAGAGGAGGGACAGTGGATACATTGGTGGAAGAATGATCCTAGAGATGGAGCTACCAGGTAGGAGACAAAGAGGAGATTGATGGATGCAGTGAGGGAGGACAAGGAGGTTATGTCCTCGATATGGCAACCCTAGAAAAAGGGACAAGCTGAAAGGAGATGACATTTACTTAAAATGTGTCTATTTTACATGACCTTGCACACTTTAAAATATCTTCATATATGTGTTTATACGAGTTTTTATTTCTTCCTGTACCTCTTTCTGCTTGGTAACTCCCACTAATATAGTGTCAGATATAGTGTCTGAATAAAACCTACTGCAGAGACTTTATTGCATTTTCTTGGGCTGTTTTCCGAAACAAAAGCATTGTTGAAAGCCTCCAGTAACTCTCAGCTGAGGTCTTTTGTTTCATGGTAATCTCTTTTTTTTTTCTTTCTGCCTCCTCAGTGCACCCTGGCACAACAGCAGTGATGGAAGTATATTAAAACACCATGTAAATACTGGTGAAAGAAGAGGAAGTTGCAGCCAGTTTTCAAACTCTTTGCACAAAAGTTATTTAATACGTTTACACTAACCTCTTCCTCTACTATATTAAATTTGCAGACTATGACAGACGCTTTTGATCGATCTTCTCCTGTCCTTGATCGTCACATCTCTAATCATTCTCTATTATTGTAGTAGTGTTTATTTAGTTAAACTCTTGACATAATTTGTTCAAATTCAAGACCATCAAAAAACAAAGTTGAGACAAAGGGAGACTTTAAGGAGCAGTGATTTAAGCAGACCATTGAAAACATGATTTTTTTGCGCAGGGTCGTCGGCAGCCAGTGGGCTCTGGAACAGGCCAAATACAACCTGGTGAATGAGTACTTGTTGGTGGGTGTAACAGAGGAGCTGGAGGACTTTGTCATGATGTTGGAGGCTGCGCTGCCACAGTTCTTCAGAGGAGCCACAGAGCTTTACAAAACAGGTGACCTGTCTGTCTTAACATTCTACATACGCTGTCTTAAAAACTACTGGACGCTTCATTTCCACTCTGGGGTTGAATGTGCGTAGACGAGTGTGAGCCACACAAGTGCTCCTCCGATGGCGATGACTAAAACGTGGTCAATACACGTCCAAGCCCCCTCTCTGATTAAGATACAGATTAGTTGCGCTAGCTGCCGGCAAAGTGAATAATGGATTGAATTTAATCTGATTATTTACATCAATACACTCTGACTCAGGTACAGATAAAACCTTGCCCTCTCTTTAGTCATCCATTTTACAATGACTTTGATGAATGACTTTGTTCCTTAAGTTGGATGTTCTCCTCAGTAACCCTAATGTAAAAAAGGTTGTTTGCAACGTTAGGTATTTTGCTCTACCCTGAAAAATTAAATTTAATGTGCAGCCTCGTAAACAAACAAAGATATCTTTCAGGGAGTCTTTCCTCTAGTGATTTTTTTATTATTAAACACGACCTATGTCGTCATGGAGTTAAACTCGGTTCCTTGCGTAAATTTGAATGTTTTTTTTTTTTTTATTAAAAAAAAGAGTATAATTTATTTGATAACCCTACAGTAACCCTACTCAAAAAATATATAGATATATATGATAGATAGATAAAAATAAATATATATATGTGTGTGTACGATATATATTTGATAGAAAAGTGAAAGGAAAGTGAAAGGAAAGTGAGAACATAAGAGGCAGAGCTGGAGGTGGAAAAGTTAAAGATTCTCAGATTCTCTTTAGGAGAGACGAGGATGGACAGGATCAGAAATGAGGTCAATGGAGGGGCATCACAGATAGTTAGGTTCGGAGAAAAAGCTAGAGAGCCAGATATTTTTTGGACAGGTTCAGAAGAGGGACAGTGGATATAATTGATTTAAGAATGAGCCTCGAGTTGGAGATACCAGGTCAGTCTCAAAGACGAGACGAGGCCAAAGAGGAGATTGATGGATGCAGCGAGGGAGGACATGGAGGTGGTCGGAGTAGAAGATGTAGAGAACAGGGAGATATTGCTGTGGGAACCCTGAAAAAGGGAAAGAATATATATATATATATATATATATATATACAGAGTACATATAAAAGGGGTGTGAATCTTCAACCACATAATGATCCGATTCATATCTCGATTCACAGGCCACAATCCAATTCAGGAACGATTTATAAAAAAAAAAAAAATTAAATGACTCGATTTGATTTTATATATATACTATATATATATATATATTCTTTTCAGAATAATTCTAAATCATTCCACATTGATGATATTTAGCAAAACTGAACACCCGTTTCCCCAGTTAAGTTCAGATCTGATCCAGGGACAGTCAAAGAACACTATGTGTTCTCAGAGTATAAGCCCCTACTGCTGCTGGGCAACAAATAGTTGGGCAGATATTCAGGTAGAAGTCCGAGCTTGTCTTTGTAGAAGAGAAGGCGCCATTGGTTTTGCTCTGGTAAAGACAAGGAAGTCCAGACAACTTTTTCATAGAGCACACAGTGGTGTGGAAAGGATTTTATTATATATAGTTTATATGTATATCTATTTATGTGTATAGGTATATGAGTATGTACATATACATACTTCTTTACGTATAATTATTTCGGTCAAAGCTGAATAAACAAACTGTTTTAATCCAGATTTGAAAGGTCACATTTTCAAAATTCTTGCTGAGTCCAGTGGCGTCAGAATGTAGCTTCACATTGTGCCATGAATAATTATATACAGATGTATTGATTTTCGTCTTGTCGTCTTAATGACAGGTCGAGTTAGCAACTCCCCTGATGCCGATTAAAAACCACTTACTGGAAAAAAATTAAGCAAGATTTAATTTTCCGCCTTCGAACATGAAAATGCTTTCAAGTCTAAGACACTGACCAGAGTGTGATGATTAGAGTGGAATACACTCTGTTGGGTAGTCAATTCTTATTAGACGTCCAATATAATTTTTAATAATAAAGCAAGCTTGATTTATGACTTTGTACAATGTTTCTCATCGCAGGAAAGAAATCCCACCTGAGAAAAACCAGCGAAAAGAAGCCGCCCACCAAGGAGTCGATTGCCAAACTGCAGCAATCCTCCATTTGGAAGATGGAGAATGAATTTTACGAGTTTGCACTGGAACAATTCCAGTTTGTCAGAGCGCACGCTGTAAGGGAGAAAGACGGGGAACTCTACGTGCTGGCACAAAACTTCTTCTACGAGAAGATCTACCCCAAGAACTAGCTGGACGCACCTCATCGGAGTAATGTTTTATAGAAGATCAAGAAGTTGGTACCATTTTTTTTTTCTTATTGTCTTGAGGCTGAAATGGACTACGGATGACTGCTTCCAATACATGGAGCTGTAAGAAGACGTCTGTCTGAGGTTGGCTGAACACCATGCACTTGTCACATTAGACCAGTGAACTGGAAGAAGGGGCTGTGTTCCCAAAATCACCCGGGCCTCCAGCTCCTTTCACTTCAAGGTCAAACGTTATCCGGACAAAGGGGCCTCTTCTTGCAGTAGTGCTGAGAGACATCCACTCCTGACTGGCTTCAGTATTCTCTCATCCCCCTCACACTGGCTGTATTTTATTTCATTTCAATCCTTAACAAGACTTTGTCTTTGTATTTAAAGACGGTGATACATTGAACCCCAACACCACTACTAACCTTAGGGGGTTTGAGAGTAAAAATCTTGACTACTGTGCTGTATCGTTGAACTAACCTGCAAGACTAGGTTTAAAATACTATGGCCATGGACTGCTTTCTGGAATGTGTGTATATGTTTTGTATTGTATTGGACACGTTTTGTTAGATGACTCCTGTACTTGTGCATCTCTTCCCAGGAGGACTCTCCTGAGTGGCACCAAGTATTGACCTAAAACTTTAGGTGAAGATGCTGCTGCTGTAAATACGTGGAACTGAACTGTTTTCCTCCTGTTAACACACTTTTTTCAAGTCACCTGGGGCATTATTATCACTGTGTACCTTTTACTGAACGTTTTAAAAACAACATTTTCACCAACTAATATAGTTCTCCCTCACAGCATTTTTTTTTTTGTTCATATCCATTTACTTACTCAGATCAATAGATGTCAAATCTGTCAAGCCAAGGTTGAGTTCACAGTAATTCTCTCTATGGTCACAGTATGAACAAACTGCATGAAATTCCATCTCTTCACTGCAGGAAGTGTATTAGAGGAATTTCAATGCACTGGTCCTTGAAATGAATTTGTAAAATGAAATTCACTCCAAACCTTTCCACCAAAACTAAAAACACACTTTGCTTCCAGGTCCAGCTACCAGCCCCAGGAGATGCGTCATTTGTCCTTACATAAATCTAATACAGACCTGGGCAAACTATGGCTTGAGGGCCAAATGTGCCCTGTTTGCCATTATTATCTGGCCTGCCAATATTTTCCAAATTATCTATAATTTATTATGTTATCATTATTCTTCTAGCCTTTTTCCGGCAAATACTGCATTTCCCCAATAAATCAAATAGAAATGGTTATTAATTAATTTAGTCTTTAATGGGTGAATTTTACGCACAATATTTCTTAGTTCACAGTTATGCTCCATTTATCTACTTCAGACCTGGACCCTGTTTTAAATTTGAGAACTGATTATTGCCCAAGTCCATTTCTCCATGCCTGATCTCATATGTACTCTATGGTCAATTAATTGCATAAACAACAAATTTCCAAACTTCCATAAATATTTCAAGATCAATAGAAAGCCCAGAACTGTTTCTCCATCAACATTTTCTCCATCAACATTTTCCTCAGAGTGAATCTGGATCTTTTTCCATAATGTGTTTTTTTTTTATCATTTTTGTGCTTTAACTGCAAGTGGTGAACATTGCTATAAAAGACAGAGGTAAAATTGACACAGAGTTTCCATTTTAAGCAGTTATTTTAATGTAAGGCTATGCATTTTTCCTTCACAAATCATTTCGTGCTCCACCTTTAAATACTGACATCACAGCTGCAAATGAGTCAGCAGTATAGTGTACTATTATTCTTCTTTCTGACTGTTTTAAGTGATATCGTTTATATTGTAAATCTCTATTCTGCCATATCTCCAAGTGTTCTTAGGTGTTCTGTTGGCCGCAGATACGACACTAAAACCCTCTAAAGGGATTGGAATGATCGTATCCACAGACAAAACCTAACTTATTTTTTTAAAGCTTTCCTTTTAACAGTTGAACTTATAAATATTGATCCAGTCGCTTAAATTCATTTTTTCTTGTTTTTTTTATTTCATGGAGTTTGTTTTCCTGAAAGAGTTGGTTTCTTTTGTTGTTGTTGCGTAACAACAGTTTTGTGTTGAATGTTGCATATTGTGGAGGCAGCTGTATTTGTCTTCTGGATTTGCTTTCACGCTACGTTGTTTTTCAGGAACACGTGAAATGGTACAAATTTCAACATGAGGACATACTCTAGTTTACCTCTCAGTCTTTGTGTGCCTTCTCTACACTCAAACTGCATATTGGATGATGGTTTTGTTCAGTGAAAACAGAGGTATACTTTTTGTTTGTGTTTTTAGGATTGCCAAACAAATACACATGACAATGGAAAAAAATAATAATTCTGTGCAAACCGGTGTCTGTGTGTATGTATGTTTTTTTTCTTCCAACTTATGTTCATCCTCAAACTGGAGGCGGATAGAGCAACTGAAACTCAACGTGTATCCAGTAGAGGGGGATAAAGAGCTACCAAGTCTCTTCTGACTCCGTCTTACGATTCTTTCCCAATGTTCCTCCTGTACTCTACTAGTGAATGTTATATTATGCAAGATGTAAAGAAGTTAATACCAGGTGTATTACCTTGTACATCTGGTATTGACAAATTTTTACTGTGTACTTCCAGCAGCAGCCCATCTGATAATTTGTTTACAGTGTCTTAAAGGAGACATGTCTGCTCTAGCATTAGGCCAGAGAAAGTTTATATAAACCCTTGGGGCCAGTCACTTTTACTTACCAGGGCTTTCAGATAATCCCCAGACAGCCACCACTCACTGGACTCATCCCCACTAAACTGTTGCAGTTTCCTGTCGGTGGATTTCTGACCCAGATAAACATTGACTGTCATTAATCCGTCTGATAATAATCGATTAAAACATCATTTACTCATATTAAGTGAAAACCTTACCCGAAATTAATAATTCAATAAATATTTCTCTTGCGACATTGTGTAAATTTACCGAGGTTGGGTTTTAAAATGTGTTTTTTAATATCAGCAACTCACTGGTTTATATTTACTTCATTACACCGATACAGTAGTACGTCCTATAGGGACATATGTGTGCTAATGCAACACCTTGGCATTACCTTTAAATAGATCCGCCAAAGCTAATCAGACACATACGAGATTATCTTAATACTTCTTATTTATTCATATGTCAATAACTTCTGTGTCTTTAACAAAGTAGTTCAAAACTCTTGACCATATATAACGGCAGGTCGATATAGCCTTTAAGGAGTTTTATTCTATGCTCGATTGCGGCATTAGGAAAAGGAAAGGCCGGGCGCCGTTAGTGAAGTTTCGGGTCACATGTGTGCAAACTGTCCGGGCAGAGGGCAGCAGCAGCACCAACATCAGCGGCAGCTGAACTGCAGCTCCTCTGGGCGGTCGCTTCCACTGTAACCACCGCCTCTTTCTCCAACTGCACTCGGACAGATTTATGCTTCAGCTCTCTTTATGACCACCAGCCCACCCTCCAGGACCTCTTCAGGACGGTGTGACCGCGAAAAAGAAGCTTAAAGAAGACATGGGGAGCACCATGTGCCCGGAACGACCGACGGTTTGGTCCCAATAACCCCGTCGGTTTATCTACGGGAGAGGGAAACTTTAAACAGGACTTGTTTTTGGAGTTTCACCTCCCTCCACTCTTCGCTCTCCCCGTAGGATTTGATTCAAAGGCGAAAACCAAGATGGCCGCCGATTCCGTGCAGGTAGGAAAAGTTGACAACGGTAGCGAAAAGTGCGTAAACTTGTCACCAGAAGTTCAAATTTAAGTCGATAAAGAGTTTTTCTCCACCAAAGTTGAGTCTACCTCAAAGTCGCGGTGTTTTATGTCAGACAAGTGTGGTTGTTAGACCCACACAAGTTGTCAGGGAATTATCCATGGATCGAGGCCTGGGAAACAAACTTAGACTGACATGTATCCCACTTTTAACCGGTCATTTTTCTTTGTGCCAGATTCAAGTTATTGTGTAGAATTACGTTTTGCTTTCTAAACGTCCGTTTTGAGAATGTTTAGGCGCCAATATATATTGTCTGAAACGTAATAAGGACAAAACCTGCGTATTTCTCTGTATTATAAACACTGCATTGCTTGTATTCAGAGCCCGGGAATAGTGCATTATTTTGTAGTTTTAGCTGATGTTAAAATGTTGCTTCTTTAGTTGTAAACAAAATACTTATTTCCACCCTTACACACAGGAAAAGTACGACATGTTTCTGTCTTCTACTGTTAAATATCCTATTACTAAACCGCATATATTCCCATGTTGAATATGATTTTTAATTTTAGAAAAAGTGACTGAAAAATGTGCATTTTAGTCCAGTCTCACTTCGGTGTACCACCAGTCATGACTCATTGATTAATATGGTTTCACCAGAGTGACGTCACACTTCGAATAAATAGACTTTCTGACCGAAAAGCGTGATTTAATTTTGTTTTCAAAATGTATTAGTCTAGCTTTTAGAAATACTATATGTATTATCTTTATCAAACTGTTACTGTATTCACACGTGCAAACACAGCTGCCACCAGAAACCTGCCTTAATAAACACCCACACTGAACATGCTTCAAGGGTTCAATGAAAGAATGATGATGATGATGATGAACCATGGTGTACAGTAATTTTTCGATTCCGTAGTCAAAGCTGTTGTAAAGAATCAAAGAGTTTTGCCTCTCATCTTAAAGTAGCAAAACAATTACAAGTGTTGCTAATTTATACAAATATTTCATTGAATAATATGCAATAAAAAACAGTAGCCACTCTGGATAAACCAATGTACTTTTGTTATAAAAACCTGCTAGTTAGTTTGTGTGACATAAGGATTTAAGACAGGTTTTTATAGGTACAGTGAGCCAGTAGAATTTTCCAGTCAAATCCAGTAACTTCAGTGTCATACATTTGACTAAAGTTGATTGAAAATCAAAATCCAGTCTTGCTCTATTTTTGTCTGCTCACAGTCATGACTCATTGATTAGAGTGGTTTTACGAGAGTGATGTCAGACTTAAAATCCACTTTGTGACTGAAAATGTATTCCCTGGTGTTTTCATTTTATTGAGAACTGTATTTGCCTGAAGGCTGTGTTTGGTATTTTTGGAAGAAGTGACTGTATCTAGTACTTACCAGAACCACAGTTAGCACCTTAAGGATTCTTTGGTATTAGTCATCAGTTTCAGGTTTTTATGTTCCTTGATGTCTGCATTATATATCACAGTCCGATAAAGTTTTAAGTAAATAAGCGTTGCTAGGATACATATAAAAGAACATGATGCTTGTCTGACATTCCCAAATAATGAGGCACCAGTCTGAGACAAGGAACAGTAACTAATTTAACTCCTATCAATCTGGGGCTGACATTGACTGACTGTGACAATGAAACAATTGGACGCCCTTATTAGATATTGTATAACATCTCACTTGTGCAATTAAAAAAAAAATTAAAGGCTGCTGCATGAGATATCTTGACAAGCTGAACATTTAAGCCTAGACAAGACATAATTTGGAGAATATTAAGGCATGCTGGAAAGTAGAAGTACTTTTTAACGTTTGCTTATTGTTAGTCCAACCAGTTAAAGGACCATGAAACACAGAATATAAATCACTGCTCTGTTTTTGTATGTAGATTATCAAATATTTTAACCACTCTTGGTTTTAACTGCTATGATACAATGCACAACAAATTAAAGAATTATTATGTATACTTTTATTGCATAAAAATGCGAATGACTGTTAAATAATTCTATAACAAATTACTCTGACTTTAAAACAGAGCTAAGTTAATACTTATTTTTCTCTCATATGCGTTGAATATGTTTAAATTTTGTCTGTCTGGCTCTATTGAAACTGTTATATTTTCAGCTGCTATACTAAACTGTGGTGTCAACTGCAGCTGACACTTTGTGCTTTTTGGATAATAAGCAGAACAAACCTACTGCGTATTGATGGTCAGGTGGTCAACACTTGGTTGTGAACTGGCAATAACATACAGTACACTAAAGCACAACAAGAAGATACATTCAGAGTTTCACCAGAAAAGACTAGAAAGGCTACATTATTATCAGAAAGATCTGGTGTAGGAAATATCATAACATGCACCTAACTATTATGATGCCTTTTTGCAACGCAAATAGAACTTCACATGATAAAGAACTCTCTGTTTTGTAGCTGACAAACGAACCTTTTTACCCCTGCTCATCCTCTCTTTGCATTTTTGTACACACTTGTTTTTCCTCTGCAACTGATTTGCATCTTGTCTCACTATAGTGTATAAGAAAAAAATTGCACAAACCATAGGTGGAGCACACGCAAGTTGAACATAAGGAATTGTTTTAAGTCGGATTGGCACGTTGGTTTATGTATAGTGCATGACAAGGCCACATTTGCGTGGTCTACATTTATTAGTGCGTATGTGTGGGTATTTCTGGTCACAGTCAAGCACTGTGGCCCATTCTCTGTACTCGGCTGTGGGGTAAAAACTCTTGGGTGTCAAGTTCTAAGCTAAGACAGTAAGGGATGGATTTTTTTTCAAAGGCAAGTCTGGAGTGTGGCCTCATCTTTTCCATTGTCCCATTGTCTGAATGGAGCACTTGTTTTAGGACTCGGAACTTTCTCTTTTAACTCCAGTTTACCTGCTTATACTTCAGGTCTAGACCCAGTGTTTCTGTTAACTTCATAGTTGTGTGAATGTTACTAGAAGAATAATTCTGTTATTAGGCTTAACTTAAGGCCTAAGGATAACTATTTGGTTATCCATAATCCAGGTTTAAAGGTCGTACAAGATGTTGTAGATTGTGCATTTTGTTGTGAGCCCTGGATATTACACAGAGTAGCTCACAGAGTCACTCCGACAAGAAGTTTCCTCCATCCATCATAAACTGTATGCATTGTGCGGTGAGTGGAACCATTTGCTTACAATTCCGGCTCTACTTGTCTTTGAACTGAAAAAGTCCTGTGTCTCTAGAGTGTTATAACTTCTCCAACTGAATATTTTATCCAGACTTCAAGAAGCTGATCATTCTCTCGGTGTAAAAACAAATCAGAACTTTACTACAGTTGTTAAGAGAAAGGAAAAACTTTTCTTCCCACGTATTGTTGCACCCTGGAATGGGATCTTTATTGTAACACATTGCTATGGGACCAGATTTTGCTTGGTATTATTTGGTGCTTTAGCCATGAGTCACCAAAGAGGCTTTTGACCAGGTTGTGTGCAAACTATACCCTCCTCTGTACTATGTACTAAGAGGTGAGTGAAGAGTTCCATTAGGGGTAAGTGCATACATGACTCGACCTGCAGTGGAAATTCTGGATAGATGATAGGGTGTCTTTTTCTGCAGTACAGTACATCAGTCAACGAAGAAAGGACAATGATTCCAAGGTTTATTTTGAGATTTTGATGGTTAAAACAAAAAAATGGATCACACCTTTGTCTTTAGTGAAGAGGTAATCATATGAGCCATTAGTTCTTTTGCTTCAAATAGTTGTACTGGTACTTAAAGTTGTGCTTGTATTAACTGTTCCTATTCTTTCTTCTTTATAGTGGCTCTGTATTTGATCAATGTTGGTATCACAATTATTTGAAGCACTTACTCAAGAAATTATTTTTTTCCAACATAATAAACAATAAATGTCATTTTTTTCTGTTTTTACTGTAATGTCAGACATATTCTTTCCTTGCCGTACTATGTTTCTCAGTGTTTTGGTTGCTGTTACAAAATTTCCCTGTCTTTACTACAACCCCCCCGGCAAGTTGCTTTCCAGGGGAGAAACCACAGCAGACAGCCAGTGTTATGTTTTTAACTGGAGTTAATTTTAGACTTACTCGTCTCCCTGGAGTGAGATTAGATCCCATTCTGGGCAGCTCTGACCTCACAGAATGAGAGGCTAAGAGGGATTTGGCTGTCACTGCTCACACCGTTTATCTTTCCTGTTGATGGCTGTGATTTGTGTGAGGAAGGAGGCAGAACATGGGAGAGCTGGAGAAAATTAAATGCATTCAGATCTGTCAGCTGTGTTTTAGGCTTGTTGAAGATGATACAATAGCTTTTGCTGGTTAACAGAAAGTTTCTGTCTAAGCAGTTTAGCTGGTCATTGGGACTGAAACATGCACGGACAGACAGGTTCAAACGAACTGGAAATGGAGTCGGATGAAACTGAAGAATTGGTAGATATCGCTATCAAATCACTATTAGTTTTACTTACATTTTATTTCTTAACAGACTAGTGTGAATAGGTTTTCTTCATAGAAAAATGACCTATGTTGTGTGTATTCACAGTTCTACGTAAGGCACATTTGTATGGACAAATATACTGATAACAGAAATAGCTCATAACAGTTTTATTTAATTTTTTGTGGATTACTTGCTAGTAACCAAAATCAGTTCAATGAATTGCCCAAAAGAGTGCTTTTGGGCATTACATGTGGGTGTGTTCTTGGTATCCGTGTTCACAGAATTTACATTTAGTACCTGGCATTAAAATGAAATGAAGAAATTTAAGAAAACGTTATTAGAACATTGTTATAAGAACAACAATCTTCAAATAATTTTTCCATGATGGTGTGTCAATATATAAGACTACAAAATAACCCAAATGCTAAACAGGGATAGAGCTTTCATGTTTACATATGACACTGGGATCAATTTGCATAGCATCAGAAGTGTACCTTTATTGTATTTTCTCACTGAGCTCTAAAGCTGAAGCCATTCAGGAAATAACTTCTAATCCTTCCCTAGGTGAGGTTAATGGTTTTAGACTCAGGTCATTATTGACTCACAAAAGCAGGGGAAGAACACTATATATGTACTTTTAATACGTGTCAATGCTACACTGGGTTTAACAGATCAGGTTTGTTGCTGGAAAATCATATGCATACAAATATGTGCATTTATTAAATTACTTTCTAAGTGTATAACAACAATGCATCACATTTATCTCCTAAAATATGATGCATTTTTACTCCTGCCTTGTGAAGAATGGCAGTTTTTTATTCATGACTTCAAGAGATTTTTTTTTTTTTTTTTTTTGAAAAAATGAGCCATCCTCATTCATTATTCCTATGTATTTTCCAGCGTCTGAATTCTGTCTTTCACTTGGTCATTATATTAATTTCTTTAAATATTTTTGGTTAATTTTTTTTATATAAAATATTTTTTAAAATTTTTTTGTAATTTTTGTAATGTTTTCTTATTTTGTCTCTCCAGGGAGATGCCAGGTGTCAATTAGTGGCAGAGAGACTAGGTCTAGGACATAACCTGGATCTGTCAGACACTATGGTCCAGCAAAAGCTGGATGAGATCAAGGAGCAAATCCGCCGTGAGATTCGCAAAGAGCTGAAGATCAAAGAAGGGGCAGAGAACCTACGCAAGGTGATTTTTATTTTTTATTTTTATTTTTTTAAGATTTAAAGAATGACATCTTACAATACCTGGTTTTCAGTTAGATCTAGAGGTTTACATTGCAGTTCTATTAAAATTTTATTTATTTATTCCTTTCAGGTTTAGTCTGGATCTCCACTCTCATGAGTCATGTTTGGCCAGGGCAGCACTGCTATTTTAGTAATAAAAAATAATTATAAGGAAAGACATAGGAAATCTAAGAGGTCTCCCTAAAAGCAATTTTGGGTTGCATGTAAAAATGTTATTTAAACGTAATGGATAAAACAAGAAAAAACACAGAGAACACATCCATAAGCAAAATTCAAAAAGTCTTTTAACTTCCAAACTGCCTGATTGTAATCATCCTGGTTTTATGACCAAGCCATGTTGATGTAGAGTCTGAGGAAACCGTATACAGTTCTTATCTCACTCATCCTCTAAAGCAGTGTTCCCCAACCCTATTTGCACCATGGACCAGTCAAATGTCTGACAATTTTTCATGGACCGGTCTTTGAGGTGTAGCGAATAAATACCACTAATGAAAATGAAACGTCCTGCATAAAAGTGGTATTTATTAAGTATAATAATCAGCGTTTATCAACACTGTATGCAACTTAATTGCTTAACAAAGTTGATCACTGAAATAGGTTTGTTTATTTTAATTACTTTTCATCTCAAAGTGAAGAATTTTAATTGAGGCACTATAGTGTCGACTTCCTCAAACAGACAAGAGAATGTCTACTCGTTGATAGGTGGCACAGGGAGGCAGCCAGTTGCCGTTTATTTGACATATTGGACTTGGCATGGATACACAAACATGAGGGGATGTGGTCTTTTTTCAAAACACTGTTTAACGTCAAATATTAAATACACCGTAAATCGTATAAGTTGAGCATCATCTCTCTGTGGCCTGGTACGAATTGCCCCACTGCTCTTAATAACTGGTGTAGTGATGCTGATTAGAACGATTGGTTTAAGTTCTGGGAAAATGTCAAATAATTTAGTTTTCTTTGCATTTTTCTCCTCAGGTCACCACAGACAAGAAGAGCCTGGCATACGTCGATAACATGCTTAAAAAGTCCAACAAGAAGGTTGAAGAGCTTCACCAGGAGCTGCAGGAGCTTAATGCTCACATTGTTGTCAAAGATCCTGAAGAACTGCTAGGTAAGAACAGTGACGTAAAATAATGCCGATAGGCATTTCTTAATCATAGATATGTTTAGAAATGTATGCCTGTAGCACATTCCAAAGAGATTTAAAGAAAGAACAAACCCCATATTGTCTTACAAGCTGTGACTCGACACTATATTCTGCCATCTTCTACACTCATGGTGTTTCAATTGACACTAAAGGTAACTGTAGTTTCCACACTGTTGTGTCAGAACACCAGCTTCGTACACACACTCACACTAAGCACATTGAAGCTCTGGAGGTGACTCATTCTCCAGTGGCTGACATTGTTGCATTCCACATTCCAGCAACAGTTACAATGAGCTGTCGATTGTTTCCCTCTGAGGCTGTTGAAAGCCTACTTCTGTTTGTTTTTCAGCAACAATAAAATCAGCAAAGAGTTAACCATGGCAGTGATTGTGTTCTTACACTAGTTGCCTTATTGGGTTTTTTTTTTGTCTGGCTACGTTCAGGAAGAAAAAGAATGCTGTTTGTTTGCCCGTTACCATCATATCCCCCTGTACAATGACGATAGGAAGTTGATGACGAGGTGTGTTTGTGCATGTGAGAGTGTGTAGTGTGGGAGAGCAGTGAGATTTCTTGGTCAATGGTTATTTAAAGTGAAAACAAATGAAGTCATACTCTGTGGCTCTATCTCATGAACAATTTTAGTTAGTTTTCACTTTAAAAGTGTCCTCCTTGCCAACAGTCACAAATTGATGGAGAGGGATTGATTGCTACATGGCTCCACTCGCATCATTATTTCCTCCGTTCATCTCTATAACTTTCACACATATTACAGTGGCAGCAGCAGCCCATCCACACAATGTTCTGGTAAATATCGGCGACCCTGTAGATAGTTTTACAATCCTTGGCAGAGTCAGAAAAAGACAATCCTCCCTTTACATTCTATTAATTTAGAGTGTCCAGTTAATATAATGTCCCTGGTACTACAAGTCATGCAAAATTATGTTGAGTTTGGGCCAGGTGTCGGATCAGATTGGCTACAGGTCTATTTTTATTATTATTTAAGTGCTGAAATTTTGACAGTTGTCAGACCAATGCCAATCCTCAAATTAAACTACTCTATTCATTTAATGAACAAGAAATAAGACAATTTATATTAATCTTAAAATGTATTTTATTCTGCTTATTGTGCTTAATTCTTTTCATGGCTGTGGGCTTACTTAAACAAAATATATCAGTTGAGGACAGAGTAACCACCTGCCCTTTTTGTTCAGGTTAACTTGTGTTTGTTATACATCATGTGCTGTTAATATTAAAGAGAATGGTGTGGCAGGCACATCAAGGGATACCTCTCTCACCCTTCAGGATCAAGGATTTGGGGGCGTGGTTTCATGGAGCGTATATATTGAATTGGCGCTCAGTTATGTTTGGTCATTTTCAGTTGTAATTAAACACCAAATCATCACGAGTCTCCAGCGTTTCTTGCCTCCCGCTACAATGGTTTGTTTTCTGTGTACCAGTCTGTTTCTCCTCAGTCATAATATGATCGTATGACATTTTCTTTCTATTATTCATATCATGATAACTTGATTTGTTCAGGTGTTTCTCGTCACCTAGAGATGGCTTCATCAGGGGAGTTTCTCGTTATTTGTCCAACATTGACTAAAGTTCAATTATTATTTAGTGGCTTTTGTCACTTGCTTCCTTCTGCTCAGCGTGTGCTGCTATATCTTTCAGTCTTTGTGTTGAGTGATAGATGATCCTCCTTGGCTGACTGTGTGACGAGAGGAGAGTTCCAAAAACTCATTCTTTATGCACATTTCCTTTGTTTTTATATAACTAATTGGACTTGACAACTCAAATTGACATTACAGTGTCTGAACTGTTACTTTACTGCCTTAAGCTTAAGGGCATTAGCAAAAAATTGTCACCTCCCTCAACCAGCTTTTCTGGCGACATTCTTTTAACACAGATCCCGTTTTTGACGTATTTCTTATCTCTCTGCAACTTTGTAGCATAGTTTTACCAGAAAGACTGTTTCCTGTTATGAAAATCTCACTTTTAAAGGCCATAAAGCAGTCTTTGACTGACATTAGTCTAAAAAGGCGTGAAAGTACATTGATGAATCAGAAAATTGACACAGTGACTTAAGCATAGAAACCTTCTGCATTCTTTAGTATACCTCATTAGACGACTCATATTTTCATGTCAAAGATTCAGAAGATTTATTTTTCTTGCTCTTCCACTGCCGAACTTCAAAGCAGTCATTGTGTTCTGTCTGCGTCGTTTTGATGAAACTGTCAGCTTCGATCATAAACTGCCAGCTGCTCGGTGATCAGTCAGCCTTGTAAAAAATATTTTGTCATAATTGTCGGGATTGACACTTCTAATGGGAGCTGCCTCATGATACAACTGATTATGAGACACAACTTGTGAGTCATATCAGGAGAAGTCGAGCAGGTTTTCTTTCTTTTTTTTTTCTGCCCACCTCACCTGTGCGTGGGAATATTAGTTTGTACTACAGTGTTTTTCTCTCGGTTTTACTCAAGTCAGAACATGACATCAGTAACTCCTAACCTGTTTACACATGGTGTTTGTTTTCAATTTATCTTTATGTAAACCTTAATGTTTGTGAATAAAGATTTGATTCCTCATGCTATGAGAAAGAATCATATATATTCTGAGATTCACAGATTGCAAAATTCTTGACCGATACCGATTCCCTGTTTTAAAGGCGGTCTGTCCTCTCAAAGAAATAACTAGAATCATACAATGGACACCATATTTGCTTGGGTTGGGAATAAAACATCAAAAATAATGAATAGAATTTCAACAGAGCAGATTTTTATTTTGAACACAACATAGTAGAGCTAGACTAGATGAAGCTCAAATTCATCATCAAGCCACTGAGCTGTCAGGCTCTACATTGACATCAAGCCCACATTTGTCCAAATGTTTATTGTAGAACTGATTGGGGGGTTTGGTCGCATTAAGCAGTTTGCGTAAATGGCTTGAAACGCTTTCAAACATCTTAAGTACCGCCTACTTGGTTATTTGCACCGTGGACTCGTTTCACCAGGTTTACCAAGCCTTTATCCTGTACCACACTGAAAGGCTGGCCGAGATTTGGTGCACTCATTATAGCAGCCGTGTACTCTTTACATTTGCTAAAAAAAACTTGGTGCTTCTTCTCTAAGTTTGTCGTCCTAAACGGTGTTGACCCTCCACGGTTTACCTTTTGATTTACAACCATTACAAACGGCGTGGTTTGGTTCCTCCTGGCACACATTAAAAAACAGTCCGCCCTGGGCCCAGTTTTATATCCAACCGCCCAATCAATGACCAGCCCAATTGGGCCGGTTGGATATAGAACCGGCAGACGATTGACCTGTGCATCTCTTTAATACACGTCTTCAAGTTCAAGGTGTGCGGAATTCTTCATACTGCCTGTAAAGGTATTATCTCATTTGTTTCTAGTGAGCAAAGGTGTAAGTAAAAGTGTAAGGCTGCAATGTTTTAAAATGGCTGACTGCCAGATATACCACATGCAAGTCAGTTACTATTTATAGTGTGTATACAGTGTTTCCAACAGCGTACATTCATCGATCTGTGTCACTGTTACCTAAGTTCTATTTATCCTATTTTCTTTTTGCTCCCTACCCAGAATGCCCTCCAACGCCAGATACCCCGAACAGTGAGGCCAAAATGTGCACGAGCAGTAGCCGTCTAGCAGCGCTGAAAAGACAAAATGACATTGAGCTTAAGGTCAAGCAGGGCGCAGAGAACATGATTCAGATGTACTCGAATGGATCCTCAAAGGTAAGACATGACAGAAGAATCTTCAGAATACTCAGTGTACTTGATTAATATTCATCTGTTGCTAGACATCTGTCTGATAGACAGGATGTCTATCAGACAAGTTTTCTTTATCTTCACAAACATGTCAGATTAAAATAGAACAAGAATCCATGAGACAAATCTATGTTTTAAGCCGTACTACATCTTTATTTAATTTCAACATACCTTTTGAGTTGTGGCCACCCAGGATTGGGATTGCAATTGTGACATTTGTCAATTTTGGCTTTCTATTATATGGATCATCAGCCAAAGTTGTGCTATATCTACACCAACTGTGGTATTAGTTTTTTCATTTTTCACTAATGATCTATACTAGGGGTCTCAAACTTGCGGCCCATGGGCTCTTTGTGGCCTGTGGAACGATATTTTGCATTCCCCAGTTTGATGTGAAAGTTGAATTTATAATAATATTTTATAGATTTGTTCCCAACAATTTATGGTAAATCCTATTGTTCTATAGTTTTTTTTCTTTTTATATTGAATTCTGAAAGCTGACACGGCCCTTTGGTGAAATGATAAAGTGGGTGGTGGCCCTTACTTTTTTTGAGTTTGCGACCCCTGGTCTCTACGGAAAAGACTTTTGTGTCAATTGCAATAAATGGCCTCTTAGATGATGAACTGTTTCTGAGGCACCTCGAGTTGAGCCACCATCCTCAAACATGATCATTGTTGTTACTCATCTTTTGTTATGTCAAGGCTGGCATTGGTTTTGGCCAAGTCAGCGCTTGACTTGTGATGTCAGGATAACTGGCCAGAGAATGCATTATGTCAGTGAATGTAACCCACCGCGATGGTTACTAATAACAGCTTTAGAGCAGAGCCCTCATCTGGGCCCTCATCTGGGCTCTCTGTCAAGAGTAATTGAAGCCACTATGTTGCAGTAAGTGGCAACCCACTGTGACATTACTCACTGGTTTGTGAGGAAGGACAGTTATGAGTCCTGTGTCAGTCATTTTGGTCGTATTAATAAACCTACAATTACTATAATGACTTTTAACATTTTCAAAGCCTGATCAAACTGATCAGGCTTTGATCATAGCAACTTAATATCCTGCAATCTTTCTATCTCATTTGTAATATTTTGGGAAATTGTACATATTTAATAACATTATTTAATAACTCTCATCAACCTAAAATAGCTTAATCACTGATTAAACTCCTCAACTAATTATAAGTAATTATAAGACGTACATAATAAATTAAAATGCAAAATATAAAAAAGACAGCTTCAGGCATACTGATTACTGTTTTCTAAAAATAATCTGCTTTTCCTGAAATATGCAAATGTCATAAACATAATGCATGAAAACAGCAGACAACCGTAAATATCAAAATGACAAGTCCATAAAATCTGCTCATCAGGTCTACAGCAAATGTTTAATTGTTTTACAATGCCTAAATATCAACTAGGAAAAATAAAGATGGGCTTTGAATAATTAAGTTTTAATAATTGGTTAAAAAAAAAAAAAAAAAGAGTTAAACTTGGCATTGAAGTTGCCATAGTTCTCAGGTGTAATGCCTCTGTTGGCCCAGTGCCTGTCCTGCTGCAGACATTGTTTTTATTTAGTTTATTATCCTGTGCGCCGTAATCCTTGTAGTTTCCCTTGAGTTTGAAGGTCAAGTTCATTTAATAATACAGGTTTTGAGAATGTAGGTGGAAGACGTCACCAGCCAAAACCAAAGCAAACACTGGGGAAACATTGTAAACTTATGTCTGAAACAGTAATACAGTAAACAAAAAAAAAGGCCTGAAGGTTGCTGCACGACCTTGACTGTTTGACCCACAAGGACAGGTCAGGGTTATAAGTGACCCACCAGTTTAAAACAACACACACAAAGGCACCTTCCAGTTGAAAATAGTCTTGTCCTGATGTCGACGAGGAAATGCCTGTTGGACAGAGGTCCTTCCTGTGCACGCCGCCATCAACAACTGCGATTAAACTTCAGAAGAATTTTGGGTGGAGTTTGCTAGCTCTATTTTTTGTATGTGTGTGTGTATACTGTTTGTGTTCACACACTTTTTGTGAATAGGAATTTCCATGTTGTCAATCTGCAGCACAGGACATGTACAAGCATCCTGTCTGGCGTTTTTAACATGTTTTCAACAACCAACACAACACAATGAGTGACAATTAATGTAGTGAATAGTGTAGTGAGGTCATTAATACGCGATAAGGAGAATTTTTTTTTTTTAAACACAGCGAGTCCAAAGATTAGACACTGACTTTTTTTTCAAGTATTGACAAAGCAACACATTTTTACCACTTTAACCATTGTTTTATTCGTTCAAAGGATCGCAAGTTGCTGGCAACGGCTCAGCAGATGCTTCAGGACAGCAAGATGAAGATTGAGTTCATCAGAATGCAGATCCTCAAAGCCAGCCAGACCAGTGAGCTGAACTTTGACAACAATGATGTGATGGGTAAGTGTTTGTTTATATTAACTAGAGTTTAGTGTTTCATATTAACCCAGAAATGACACTGGATATTCACCGACGTCTAATAAATAAGGATGTATAACATATAAAATGAAATTATTCTCTTCAGAAAAACCAATCATCAGCCCATTAGATCTGCGGGTGGAGGAGCTATGTCACCATGCCAGGATAGAGTCTGCAGTGGCAGAAGGAGCCAAGAACGTTATGAAACTTTTGGGTTCAGGAAAAGTCACAGAAAAAAGGGCACATTCAGAGGTAAAAGTTTTTTTGTTTGTTTTTTTATGTGGTGCTACACTGCAGTTAAATGATATTGTGATTAGTGTTTAATTCATCCAGCTCCTAATTGGTTAGCCCTTTCTTTTCCTCTCCTCCAGGCCCAAGCCCGTTTTAACGAGTCAAGTCAAAAACTCGACCTCCTGCGATATTCCTTGGAGCAGCGTCTTAACGAGTTGCCTAAAAATCACCCTCACAGCAGCAGCATCATTGAGGAGTTGTCCCTGCTTTCGTCCCCTGTCCTTAGTCCTCGATCCAGCATTATCTCCACACAGAACCAGTATAGCACAGTCACCAAGCCTGCAGCCCTCACAGGTAAATGAACCCTGGATCTAATTTGATCACATTTAGTTGTTACTCATTGTCTTATGCTTGCTCCAGGTATGAATACTTAAATGTTAAATCAGTTGATGAGTCATTTCCGTGTATGAAACATTAAATATTACTTTGCACTTCAATATATTTATGTTGAAGAGGTATTTGTTGGATATTTTCTGTCCTAGCTTTAACTTTACCTTTTCTGTTTTAGAGTTAGTAGAATTCTTATTTAACGTAGTTAATGACAAAGTGATTTTATTTTTTTAAAAAGTATTCTGTTTATCAGTTGGTTCAGAATACAAAGCGTAAAGCCACGATTTTATTAATGGCAAATTTAACAAAAAGTACAAATTGTTGTTTTACAATTCTTTTTTAAACCCAGCATGTCAAATATATATATATACACACACACACAAAAACACATTAATATAATAATACTAGTGAAAACTATCAGTCACAATTTTAAGAAAATGTAAGATATATAAAATTGAAATATTAAATAAAGAATCAAACAACCTAAACAATAACAAGTGATATTCTTTTTAATATCACACTGAAAAGATTGGTGTTTTCTCCTCAATTAGGTCTTATGTCAGCTTTAGAAAGACTTAAAGGCAAACTCAACATACGCTAAATAAGAATAAACATCCGACAATGGGATGTTTAATCAACTTTACAATGTGTTCCCACTTCAGGCACATTAGACGTAAGGCTCATGGGATGCCAAGACCTTCTAGATCACGTCCCAGGTCGTTCCAAAGCAGCATCTGTCCCACTGCCTGGTTGGAGCCCCAGTGAGACGCGTTCTTCCTTCATCAGTAGAGCAAATCGTAACAGAGGTGTGAGCTCGAGGAACCTGACCAAGAGCGAGGAGCTGTCTAGTAAGTTGGCCTGTACAGGAAGTAAATATACTTTGTAATTATATTTAGCTGAATAAAACTAATAATTAAAGTTGTTAAGCAGCCATATCCTTAACGGCCTTTAAGTAATGATTTGTAACTGGTTTTGTGGTTGGTTGTTAGATGAGATCAGCGCTGTGTTAAAGCTGGACAACACAGTGGTCGGCCAAACAAGCTGGAGGCCTGTCAGCAACCAGTCCTGGGATCAGAAGTTTACATTAGAGCTAGATCGGGTAAAACACACACACTGCTTACATGTTTCTGTCCTTGACACTGTGGCCTTTTTTTATTTACATCTGTTTAATTGTTTACATTTTGTGTTTGTATTTCGTTCAGTCTCGTGAGCTGGAGATCTCCGTTTACTGGCGCGACTGGCGTTCACTTTGTGCGGTCAAGTTTCTTCGGTTGGAGGACTTTCTGGACAACCAGCGTCACGGCATGTGTCTGTACCTGGAGCCACAGGGGATGTTGTTTGCTGAGGTACATACAGCACAACAATTTGTGTTTCAAATTGTATTTACTATTTTGTCAGCGAAGACAGTTCCGGCTTTGATCAGCTTCAGTGAAAGACTTCCTCTGTAATTTTTTTCAGGTAACGTTTTTTAATCCAGTTATCGAGAGGCGTACAAAGTTGCAAAGACAAAAGAAGATTTTCTCAAAGCAGCAAGGTGAGTCCTTTTCTTTGATTGACACTGTTTGATCCACTGTTTGTAATTTCGATTATTATTTTTAAAATCTTGGTTAATTAATTTCTTTATTTAGGCAAAACCTTCCTCCGTGCTCCACAAATGAACATTAACATCGCCACCTGGGGCCGGTTGGTTAGAAGAGCCATACCAACTGTCAGCACCAACTCTTTCAGCCCCAGTGCTGCTGAGACTGGACCCAGCAGTCTGCCCGGTTCACCTACACCCAGCAGGTACAGATGCAGACTTGTATGAATCATTGCAGCATTATCTTGTTGCCATCTACTCCTACTTGAGCAAGCGCTGTATGCTCTCAAATACAGTGACGCCCTGGTAACCAAACTGGACTTTGACAAAGAGCCCACCCCGGGACCCAAACACTACCCACCTCCTGATGATCTGAGAGAACCTCTAGTGCAAGACAAAGTGCCCAACAAAGAAGATGTTCAGGTATCAGTTACAGCAGTGGTCACTTGGCCGGGGACTGCAACCGGTGTGAATTGGCGCCGGACCGCAGAGAAATAATGTTTCCTTTTTGCCCCATTTCGCTACATTTGATCCATACCTATTTCAACAAAAGAACGTAACTATAGAATGGCTAGGATTCCATCAACAATAATGCAACTATATTTGATTTGGAAATATTTTCTCAGTGAAGACAACAACAATAAACTCAAAGAAAAGAGTCATTGATTCAAGATTTTAACTTTTTATACCAGTCTGGTAGCAAAAAGTTATAGGCTGTATGCACTTGAGAAATCCTTGTTGTGCCCATATACAGTTAATTCGGGTAGGAAGCTTTTATATGTAAGAAAATATTTCAGGACACCGGAAATTTAATTTCATTGAGCGGTATTTATGTGCCACAACTTAACGTGGCACAAAAAAAGGTTGGGTAACACTGAGTTACAGTCTGTAAAATAAACGGATGCAGTGACAGCAAATGTAACACATTCAAACGAATTATTTTCGCCTATCAGTTGCAGTTTAAGAAAATCGCATTCTTTTATATTTTTGAGACATTTTTTTAATTTCTGTTTTTTTGTGTTTAGTTCAAGTTTCAAAATAAAGGACCTAGTAACTGGAACAGGGTTTTGATTTATATCAGATTCTGATTCACAAAACGCTGTGTTTACCCACTGGGCTGGTCATGGACATTAAACTAATCTTACTTGTCCAAACATCAGTTGTTAAAATTATTGCTGTGTTAGTGTTGGCAGCCTTTAAACTGCTAACATGGCACAACTTGACTTGAAACAGCTACAGTTTGGGAATGTTTGGCTGGAGATGGTGTTTTAAACAGATTAAGATTAAGTCTGTTGCCCCCAAACATTTACCTTACTCACAAATATATTACAAAGAACAGGCTTGGAGCTCTCTTAAGATACTTTAATGTACTTCCTAGCTATCTCCCAAGCTTGCCATAAATTCCCTTGAGCTTGTGAGTTTCCTTTCCTCTGTGCTCTGCTCAAATCATTCTGAAAACAGCCCTTTCATTCTTGCTACTCCTTTATATGTGCCACCAATCCAAAACTGTTTAAATGTTGCCTCTAAGATTATATTTGTATTAACATTTGTCATTCCCTGCTACTTTTGTTGTGCGTTGTCAGGATGCTCTTGCCTCGTTCGATTTCTTGAACAAGAGGAACAGTATAGCAGTGAGACCAGACCTGGATGGAGTGGAGGAGCGAGAGATCCAGCATCCAGACCTGGACATAACTGCCTTTCAAAAAGAAGCAAATATAAGGTATTATTAGGAAGTGGATAATGATAAAGACAAAAAGGTTCCTCAAAATAGGTCAAGACATGTGACCTGGTCTTCAGTCTCTTCACAACACTTTCACTTTTGAGCTGTTACTAAATAAACTGTGTAAAACTATAAGTAATGGAATAATGAAGAGAGATGTTAAATTCCTTTTTGAACAGTAAAATCCCAGGTTCCTATCACTGTTTTTTTTACAACAGAACAAATAAATAAGGGCTCAGCGCTGCCCTCATCTGTTTGTATTGGGAAAATATAACCAAAAATCACCCCCTTTTTTTAATTTTATTATGCCGCCAGTGCTTTTCATCCTGTAATCATTTTCTGTGATCTTTAACCAGGGAAGAAGAGCAATTTCACTTCAGTCTCCAGGACTTTAAATGTGTGGCTGTGCTGGGACGTGGTCATTTTGGAAAGGTATAAATTCCATCACAGAATGGACAATGAAAATATCTGTGTGTTTAGATGCAACCCTAAAACTGAGGAGGCTTTAGACAATACCCATGAATTGAAAAAAGGGAAGTTGATATTGCTGATCCACACACTTTCTCTTCCTCCAGGTTTTGTTATCAGAATACAAAAGCACGGGTGAGATGTTCGCAATCAAAGCTCTGAAGAAAGGAGACATTGTAGCTCGAGACGAGGTGGACAGGTAAACTGACTTTTCACACCTGTCTCATTCACAACGATCAAAATCCAACGAGACCTAATTCGTGCCTGGCATTATCTCCTCTTTCTTCTTTACCAGTCTGATGTGCGAGAAGAGGATTTTCGAAACGGTCAACAGCGTCCGTCACCCTTTCCTGGTCAACTTGTTTGCGTGTTTCCAGACACAGGAGCATGTGTGTTTCGTCATGGAGTACGCAGCAGGCGGTGATCTGATGATGCACATCCATGCCGACGTTTTCTCTGAGCCCCGGGCCGTGTGAGTTTTTGCAAATCTTTGCTGCATCATCAGACTTTGTCAACTTCCTGTGTAACTTGTGTGGGTTTTTTTTATTTGTTGCTGTCCTTTTAGGTTTTATGCTGCCTGTGTTGTGCTGGGATTACAGTTCTTACATGACCATAAGATTGTATACAGGTAATTTGATGCTATGGATGTTGGTATGGAATCAGAGGGAGAAAATTTCAAAAGAATGCATATATTAAATCCCTTGTTTCCTGTGTAATCCACAGAGATTTGAAGCTGGATAACCTGCTTCTGGACACAGAGGGCTATGTAAAGATTGCTGACTTTGGACTTTGCAAAGAGGGTAAATTACAATTCAACTAAAACAAGGCAAACCTGCTGGTTTTTGTGCTGCAATTGGTCCTAACACAAGGACTAGGGTTAGGAGGAGGTTCATGTAGTGTTCCTGTGAATTAAGATAAACGTTACGGTCACCTCTTTAAAGAAAACAAGGATTTTGCAAGTGTTCTTGTTTTTTCAGATTTTTTTTTTATTATTATTTGTGTTATAATTTTTTTTCTACCAGTAGTGGAAATCTATAGCCAAAGCTGATATTTTGTCGTAGCTTGTAAAAATCAGCTAACAACACACTTATCTGTTTCTCTCTGGTTTGGGGTGGTAGTACAACATTACAAGCTCCACTTGTAATGCCAATACCAGTGCTTTGCAGTATAAGCTATTCATTATTTAGTAAATATTTGACTGTCATTAACAGCACACTTATTATTTATATGACAAACTAACATCAGAGTAGTCCCGAATATAGTTCTGCGCATACGCAGTTAACACAGGTAGCATGATCCTATGGATAGAATGAAACTTTAAGACACTTGATTGCAAAACTGAATGGTCCACAATGGCCCGCGGGCCTTAGTTTGCCCATGTCTGAATGAAATTGTTGTTCCTATGTGGGAGAACAACGCAGCCACCTGATATTCATTCTAATGCCCTTGTTTGGGAATCATTTTCCCTTAAAGGAATGGGCTTCAGGGATCGCACCAGCACATTCTGTGGGACTCCAGAGTTCTTAGCTCCTGAGGTTTTGACGGAAACCTCATACACGCGTGCAGTGGACTGGTGGGGACTTGGCGTCCTCATCTTTGAAATGCTGGTGGGAGAGGTAAGGGTCCATACCGTAGATTGATTCGTTGCCAAACTGAAACCTGGTCTTGGATTCATTTTTAAACCTGTTCCACTCAGTCTCCCTTCCCCGGCGATGACGAGGAGGAGGTGTTTGACAGCATTGTCAATGATGAAGTCCGCTACCCACGATTCCTTTCCACGGAGGCCATCTCCATCATGAGGAGGGTGTGTGATCACATCAGTGCTATTTGTTTGAATGATTTTAGGATCCATAACCTCAGCTGGTGGAGACACTGATGACTCACAGCTTTGTTTTGTTTTTTTCTTTCTATCCCTTGTGTTTAAATTACTTTTTGGTTTTCGTAGCTTTTAAGGAGGAGTCCAGAAAGACGACTGGGAGCTGGAGAGAGAGATGCAGAGGAGGTTAAGAAGCATCTATTCTTCAAGGTAAAGAGGAAGAGGGGGTTTTCATGTGTTGTGTAGAGTCATTTTTGTGCTTTAATTTTAATAGACCTTGGTTTACGAGCTTCAGTCATGGAAAAGATCATTAGACCACCCAGCGGATATAATGATGACAACAAAAATAACTCAGAAGAGGTTAATTTTAGAGCTGATATTTTTTTCCATGGTTTTCTTGATAGCAACCCAAATCATTTAAGTTCTCCCATCAATAGCTATGGCCTTGTACTGCCAAAAACATTGGGTTTAGGCACTCACTGTTTTCCTACACATTATATTCTTTGGGTTATATACGTTTAGTGGTACCAAGCATTAAAATTAACAGGAAATTTAAGAAAACAAGGGTAGTCTTATAAATAAACAGTATGCGAAAGAATTACTTTCGTCTAAACATTTTATAGTTTCCCGATAGATACTCCCGAGCGATTAATAAAGTTCTATCTGTCTGTCTGTCTTCTAAACCTTTCATCTGTAAAGGTTCTCCATGTCATTTAATCCAGTGGTTCTTAACTGGTCTCACTCTGGGACCAACTTTTTCCCCACTCTCATAGAATTCAAACCGTGCTCAACAGCAGATACACATTATTTAGGTGGTTGGAAACCACCTGTTGAGAACCACTGATTTAAAGGTAGCTACTTTTAGGGCAACTGGAGATAGTAAATGTTTTAAAGACGTTTCATCCAAGTGTCTGAGAAGCCAGAACTGAAGAAGCCTCTTGGATAGGAGGGAAAATGTCTTAAATATGAACTATTTTTGCATTCTAATCTGTTTGATCAAATTTAAGAGTTCTAAATGACGCTGTCCTCTGCAGCACATCGATTGGAACGGACTGCTGGCCAAGAAGGTGAAGCCCCCATTTGTGCCAACCATTCAGGGCACCAACGACGTCAGCAACTTTGATGATGAATTTACCTCAGAGGCTCCCATCTTAACCCCGCCCAGGGAACCACGAGTGCTGAGCTCTGAAGAGCAGAACATGTTCTTTGACTTTGACTACATCGCTGACTGGTGTTAGCCTCGCCTTTATCAATTTAAAAAAAAAAAAACATACATAGAGACACACACAAAAACACTCACATTCATATTCACACACTGTGAACAAAGGAAAAGCAGCAGCGACTGTAGCTCGTGTTTTTTTTTTTTTTTATATAACTCTAATCCTCGAGGAGCAGCAGTAACCCCTGGAGCCTCGAGGGGGAGCTCTTCGTGCCATTGAGTAGAAAGTATGGACTCCTGAGGATTCAGATGGGGTTTTTAATCAACATGAAGAACTTTTTTTTAATGAGAAAGAAACAAAAACAAACGAGTGGAGGTAGTGAAGGAGAGAAGCGTCATTCTCCTGCACGTTCGTTGCTGCCGTGTTTCTGTCTGACCACTGAGAATGTTTTCTATATAAACTCTGAGGAGACGGCAACACATCACAATCATGTAATCCAATGTCACTGTCTTCACTACCCCGTCAATCCCCGACCACCACCTTGTTGATGTGTACAGATTATATCCAGTCCTGCATTTTATTGTCATGTGTTTGTTTTGTGTATTTGAAAAGCCCTCGCCACAGCTTAAGGACTTGTGTTTCTCTACCTTCACTGTAAGACATTTCTGCAACCGTCATGTGTTCAGTGACCGTTCGGTGACTCCAAAATGTTTATTAACTGAACTGCTAAAGCAAACATCTTGACGACTACTACTGCTGCTTCTTGACTTGAAAAGAAAGTAAGAGTTATCACACGTTTTGTGGAGCTCCTTCTCAAGCCACAGTCCATCCTGGTTTGAAAACGTTACCAAATAATCCAGCAAATCAGAGATGCTGAATTAATGTTACTATTCTAAAAACCATCTTTACACGTATGTTCCTGGAAAGGATAAAAAGTTTCAACGCCCTCTTGTGGCTTCAATCAAATATTACGCTTTTTTTAAAGTAAGGAAGAAAAAACAAAACTTTAGATAAACCTCAAAGATCAGCCATAGAAACTACAGAGAATTACAAATGACTGACCTCCTTCCAGAAGCTGTCTATTTTTTTGTTAGCCAAGTATAAACAAAACTCTAAAGTGAATTTGCTTCGGCTGCCCTACCAAAAAGTTTTTTGTTTTTTTTACACTGCAAATTTTTCTAAAAAAGAAACCAATCAGAGTGAGAGCTAATGAATCCAGTTTTTTATTGTTTTGTGGGATGTAGGGAACTTGCAGACTGTAAATTATACTGATTGTTTATTTTTTCATATGGTTCTTTTAATATTTTTTTTTAATCTGAACCCAGTAGATGGCTTTGTGTCCATTTGCACATTGACCACACGTGGACATGTCAGGGGAGGGCAGGGTACATTTTATATAAATATATATATATACATACTGTATGTACACAATTAAGCTGAAAGCACTAATTTTATCATTAGCTTTAAATATCTGTGTTTTCTTATTGATAAATAGATTGTACAAAGTTTTTTTTTTCTTTTTATATTCTTTGCTTGTGCATGTTGTCTCTAGAACCGGTGGAAAAACTTGATGGTACAGACACACACACACACACACACTACATGGAAGTCAACTCTGTTTTGCTGTTCACTCTGGTGTTTAAAAAATATGGTGTTTGTGCAGTCAGTGTTTGTTACCTACTATGAATACACAAATTAAACTTTTGTTATAGTGACTTTGTACTTTTGTGTAACCGGCTCAGTGGATTGGCTGAGGTTGTGGTAACTTTAGATCCCTTTTTATTCATGGACTTTTCATTCCTGTAGTATTTTGAACCCTCTTAACGTCGTCTTCTTGTCCAGGTCACAGAGACCTCCAGAACAGTTTACCGTCTTTTCTTGGAGACTGGTTTTTCGGTCAGATATGATTCATTTGATATTCATATGATTCAGCCGGGGCAGTTGGTGGCCTAATGGTTAAGGAGCGGACCTGGGTCTGCAAGGCCCCCAGTTCAAATCCCCCTACCGCCAAGTTACCACTGAGGTCCACTGAGCATGGCACCATCCCCACACACAGCTTCCCGGGCACTCAAAGCTGCCCACTGTTCACTTTGGTGATGGGTTAAATACAGAGGTCACATTTTGTTGTGTGCAGTGGTGTGAATCACAATGTCACAGTGACGAGGAGTTTATGGTTTAGCAATGACATGGTCAAACTAAGGCCCAGGGACCAGATATGGCCATTGAGCTTTTTAATGTGGCCTAGTCTTGTCCAAATTATTATTTTTTTCTCCTTGTCTTTGTGACATTGGGATTCACACCACTGCACATGACAAAATGTCATCTCTGCATTCAACCTATCCAAAGTATACAGTGGGGACGATTCCATGCTCATTGGACCTCGGTGGTAACTTGGCAGTTGGTGGATTTTAACCTGGAGCCCTCCGAACCCCAGTCCAGTTCCTTAACCGCTAGGCCACTACTGCCCCCCACTTCTGCCTTTTCCTTCCAATGCCTGCAGTCCCCCAGTAGATGATGTCAGAAATGCTGTTAGAAATTAAGGATATTAGGTTTCATACATGACTTGTACGCCATTTAAGGAACACTTAACTGCATATTATACATACAGCACATGTCTGTACAAACACTTACATTATGACGCATGAAGGTGGAGGCAGGCACGTACAAGAGGAGACTTTTCTGTCTCATTTGTTTTCTCTTTTCAATAACAGTCTACACCCACACAGGTGACAGTGACTGTGTGTTGACAGTTAGACTGAGCTACTTGCTTTTAATTAAACCTGACCAGTTGGTGCAGGGAGCTTCAACTTTCAGTACCATTTTGTATGTATATTTCATCGCAGCCCTTTTTGTCTACCTCCGCTAGGAGGCAGTAATTCCCAGTTTACTCAGATTTTTCTTCAAATTTTTGGAGGACAAGACTATTAACCTGCTGTACATGTGAGATAATGCATCATTTACATTAATGATTTATTTTCATTTTTAAATAACATAAGACATTTTTTCTACAGAATTATTTTGTTTAACAGTAAGAAAAGCAACATCACTTTATCAATATCCCTAGTAATAATGGACATATATACATAAGGGGCTGCAAATAATGCATCAGAAATACATTAATTACTTTTATATTGTTGTGTTAAGTTTTTCACCGTTTTTCAGTAAAAGGAAATCGTTGGTTGGGTCAGTCATTTTCTATTTAGGAAATAATAATCAAGATAATTTAAATAAACAAAGGGATATTTAATCATGAAAATAATGGTTACATGCAGCCCTAAAAACAAGGTACAGTATATACAGTCAAATGAAATACTGTAAGCACAGTCTCAAGGCTTGATTTTTTTTTTCTTTTTTCTTTTCAAGAAGTGGAATGTGTGTCCGTTTTCTTCCCCTAACAGCACCTTAGACGAGGCCTGAATGTCTTAAGGAGACACAGATTTTTCATGTTTAACAAATGTAGGATTTAAAGAAAAAAAAAAAAAAGAGCACAATCCTAAGTACAGCAGAAAAACACAACTGTAGGCAGTGTCTCCTTCACAGCTGGGGCAGCTTGTCTACTGGTGTGTCAAACTTGAAATCTGGAGGGAACAGTTCAGCGGCCCGGGGGTAGATGAGTCGGTACGACTGTCTGATTGTGACGTCTGCAACTCCGGCAATATCACCGATTTCTGGGAAAGGAAGGAGACGATGAGGAAAATGATTTAATGCAAGTGATAAACACTGAAAACCACCAGGGAAAACTAATTTTCAGCAATTTCTGACTAACTGCAAGCTATCTTAATATTGATCCCAGGTTGGAAAATTGCAGTGTAGCAGCACTTAATACATTCAGGGGAAAAGGGGAACAGAGGAGTAAAAGAAACAAAGTAAAAAAAGCATTACTTTTTGGCAGTGAGATACAGGGGATGTACTAGCCTAAAACAAACTACTTTTAAAGGAATAATGTGGATTTAGTCAGCTGACATTTAGCATTTCTGCTTCGTTTTTTTTCTTTTAAAAAATGTGGCTGTTGTTTAGAACCTGTTGTTAAATTACTTTAACAAACTGTCTTATTTTTAATCTACCTTTCTGGGTCTTCTTCTCAGCTGAGGCCTGTGAGGCCATGTAAATGGCCGCGGCGGCCACCGAGATGGGACTCCTGCCGGGCACCAGGTCCAGCTCCACAGCCTTCCTGGCGATGAAAGTCGCAGCCATTTGCACTTGTTTGGGCAGCCCGAGGTTTGAACAGAAACGGGACATGAAGTCCCCGGTGGTGATGAGGTCCACGCTGGTCTCCAGTGCCTTCAGGATCAGCTTGAAGCACCGACCAATCTCTTTCTTGGAGATCCTGGAGACAGCACAGATCTCTACAGAGGAGGTGAGGATGCATTCATGGTATGTTTTTAGTATCTTCAACCACATAAAGGTGCAACATCTACAGTAGAACTGGTGTGAAATACTCTATACAATTTGCAGGTGTAATGTGATATTAGATAGATGTGCCAGGTAAAATAGCGGTCTTATATTTTAATTAAACACAGTTTGTGCTGACCTTTGAAAGTTCTTGGTACACCTTCTTGTCTGCAGGCGATATAGAGACACGCCGAAGCGATGGCATCGTTGGCTCGACCCTTGAGACTCTTCTGTTCATAAACTTGCTTGAACAGGTTGTTGGTTCGGTCCTTCAGAGTGAAGAGATTGATTATTCAATGGAACAGAGATTTTGTTTCATTTCTCTTGTTCCTCTGCACCACGGGGTTGTGGTTTTCACTTCTCTCAGTCAGCTCATCCTTTACATCGGTATTTTTCGTGAAAGGAGCCCAACACTTACTATGATGTTCCTGGGCAGGTTGATGCGATCCGCCATTGTGGTGATTTCTTTGAAGGCGTTGAGCATTGCCCTGTCGGAGCTGCTCATGGTTCGACGGTTCTGGTACTTGGAGTTGCCAAATTCGTCAAAACTAGCCGCACCAGTCCCCTGTAACGGAAACGAAAGCGATCACAGGAATGCAATATTCACTCTGTAGTTTGTTTTATTTGATAACTGTTCAGTCCAATCCTTCAACTAATCATGGTCAAACCTTGCTAATCATGGTGGTCAGGTCTCCTCCATTCAGCAGAGGGTTCTGAGCATCTCCTACTCTGGACGGATCTTTCAGGGCTTTCTCATTGGAAAACGTCCTCCACTCTGAGCCCACATCTATTACTCTGTCACCTGCAGAGGAATGGGTTTTATCGCAGTGTTTAACGCTCTTAAATATGACTGAGTGACAGCTAAGGTGAAGGTTTACAGGACGGTTGTAAGACCAGCCCTGATGTATTGATTAGAGGCACTGGCAATAGGCAGAAGACAGGAGGTGGAGGAGTTAAAGACGCTGAGATTCTCTTTAGGGGAGACAAAAATGGACAGGATAAGGAATGAGGTCATTAGAGTGACAACACAGACAGGGAGGATTGGAGAAAAAGCCAGAGAAGCCCGATTGAGATGGTTTGGACATGTTCAGAGGAGGGACAGTGGATGCAGAATGATCCTGGAGATGGACAAAAAAAGTAGATTGATGGATGCAGTGAGGGAGGACATGAAGGTAGTTGGAGTTACAGTGGTAGATTTCCAACAGAACACTGTAGGTGAACAGCACTGTTGGCAATCGTTAACCTGAGCCCCGACTGATCCAGAAATTGTTTTGTTTTCTCGCATCATTGTTGTGGCACAGATTGTACACTGAGTGCCCTTACTGACGTGACTGGGCTTGGGAGAGGCACTTAAAAAGAACACTGGCTTGTGCTCCCTAGTGGCTGTTTTTTGTTTTTCTACCACAAGGGTAATTAGAAATATTTTCATCAGTTTGACTTTCCTGTAACGCTCTAAGATGATGAAGCCGAATTAACAAGCAGCGCAATAACAGTCACACTCCAACTGTGATACAACATCTGTTTCTGGAATTTATTTTAGGCCCCTGTCTTCTGCATCTTCCTCAAATATTATTTATACCATTTGTATGTGAAGAGAGGGAAATCCATTAAATTCATCTGACATCCACCAAATACGTTTTCGTTTATCTGATATCAGGCCATATTTATTCTTCTCTGAGTGTTTTGCAGTGACACAAAGTGGAACAGAAACTTGGCTCTTGCATCAGACAGCAGCTGGAGTCTGAATCCCTGTCTGACCTGGACTGTGCTCCTGGGGCTCATTAGAGGAAAAACTTGGTTCCTCCAGAGTTTTGTCTGCCATTAAGGTGCGTTAATGGCATCCTTAACAAGTGTGTGTGTGTGTACATCTCAACTACAGAGATTGAATTTTCATTTTAACAGCAAAAAAAATACATTTTTTGCACAGAAAACCAGTATTTCTGTAGACCAGACTGCAGCAGGAGGCAGGAAATAAAGCGTACAAATACAGGAAACTATAAAAGAGCGGAAGGATGTCTGTTGATGCTGAACGAACTTTCATTGAGTGACAGCAGCTCTCACCTACAACAAGGCCGCACTCGGGACATATCATGTCCCCTGCTCTGTAGTCCTCCACCAGAATGGCCTCAGGGTGGTTGGGACACTGAACTCTGGGAAGAGTCAAACCATCTTTGCTAGAGAAGAAAACAAAACAAAAACATTTAGATGTATATATACATATGTATGTAACTATGCATCTGTAAAGAGGTTAGACTGAGTTTTTCAGCGCAATTTACAGTGTGATGTTCAGAGTTTTTTCAGATATGCTGATTCTCTGGGTTTTAAGTGGATATTTGGAAAATCAGAACTTATAGGTCACTTATATTAGTAGTGTAAAACTTATAAAAGTATTAAATAATATAATGTAAAAAAAAAACTGTAAAAATCGGTAGTGGGTAAGAGCCTAATACAGTGACAGAAAAGTTTTTAAAGTGAATATGCACTTGAGTTTTGGGTTTACTGTAAACAAGAATTTTATTTTTATCTATTTATTTATTTTCATATTTTAAAAAAAAAGTCAAATAACCTGCATAAATGTCAACATGAACAATGAGCAACACTAAACCATTCTTAAAATTGTTAAAAAATAATAATATGTGAAGACACAGATTAATACAATCGATGTTTTAACATAAAGAAAACACAAATTTTGTGATATGAAATTTGTGGGATTTCATGTAAACGGCGAAAAAGACAAACGTAGTGATGTGAAATCGTTGTTACAGCTTTATTACTCGCATACTGACCCCAGAGTTTTTGTTCTAAACTAAAACAGCTTTTTATGATTTTAGAGAAAAACCACACCCTAACAGAGACAGACAGAATATATTAAATCCACTACTGTCACAGCTGACAACAGAAGTTGTTACTCGTAGGAGCAGCGGCAGTGAAAACACTGACGCACTGGCAACATCTAACCGGTTAAGCTAAGCTAACTAGCTGCTGCTTCGCCACAGACAATGCACCGTTATTGTTTATATGGTCATAGAGCTGAAGGCTTTTGTTAACCTATACTAAAATTTGTCTGAATAGTTCCGTAAAGCGATTTTTCCCTTTTTTGTAAATCATCATGCGCATAATTGGCTACAACTTGAGCGTTTAAGCTACGCAAAAAGTTGCTACTGACCGGCTTGTCGACGCCATGTCACTCTTTACTCCGCCCGTGTGTCAAAGAAACAAACGATTACCGCACCCTTATTTATAACCTTTACACGTCACGTGTCCTTTCAAGTACGGAATGCCAGAGACACCAAACTATCCAATACGCTTTTACCCCAAACCATTTTCTGAGAAAAATACAATACTATTTATTCGGAGAGAGCTTTCAATTTCATTAAATGTATTAAATACGAACTAGTCACAGACGCATAAGTCAGTTTTCGGTTTTATTTGTTGGTTTGTTTCGTTATTTCATACTATTTTCTGTGCTGACTGCGCATCGGGTAGACATCAGGTAGAAAATAGGTCTGTCGTTATTTTTTTGTATTATTATTATTATTAAGAAGTACGAATATTTCGAAGAATTAATATAACTAAATACGACTAAATCGTCAAGAACATAGTCAACAAATGTATCTTATTTTACTTTTCAGTACTATTCGAACAAATCTATACCAGTTTCAGCTCAGCCACACGGTGGCATACAAACACAATTATAATGGCTGGTCAACAGTGACGTCATAGTGTATTTCATACACATTTATACGTTTTTCTAACAATAACCACATTGAACAAGTAACAAAAACTGCATTAAACCATGTTTAAATGGTTTATTCCTACTAAGTAAGTATGATTTCAAGTCTATACTTTAAAAATAAAGTTGCACTATAGTGACAAAGTGAATAGTTATTTATCCTGGAGAAAAATACTGTGTTTTTGACTAGTTCTTAACTGGCTGACAATGCAGGTTGGCCCTGCTTCAACAGTAAGTACTGTATCTCCAGTGAAGTCACACTGACATTTCTGTGGAGATTATTGTACCAGCTCCTTGGTTATAATCTCTAGTTAATGTGTCTCAGTGAACTCACATGAATGAGTGAACTCACATGAATCCACACAGAGCCAGAGGACAAATGTCCTCCTATCTAATGCTGTTTCAGCCTGGCTTTACGCCTCCTATTACCGTCCAAAAACTCTGGATGTTTCCCTGCTCTGGGGAATTCTTCCTGATAAGACAATATTCTTATTTTTCTGGTTTGCAAAAGACAGTTCCTTTTTCTGGACCAGATTGTCACTGACAATAGATACAGACCTTCTATCCTGATTCAACACAAAATGATTACACTACAGTATTAAAAAGAGACATGTTCTATTAATCAGCCATCAATTTTGCTGTTTTGGTGAACTAACCATGTCCATAAGTCTGACATTTGCAAGATTTTTGTAATTAAATTTAACAGATTGCTGTAAATCAATTTTCTATTACTATTTTTTAAACAAAGGAATCTGCATGTTCCAGGCTACGGCAGCAGTACAGCACAGAACAAAAGAAAGAAAAAAAACATTAAAAGGCAATAGAATACAACATGAGCAGCAGCAAAGAAATTTGGGTATAAAGGATCAGATCAGTGGATCAATAGGTCAGTGTTAGTTGCTTAGTGGGTATTTATTGTTGTAGTGTATGTTGTTAGGGATGATTTTAATATCAATCATAGTCTATTATTACATTTAACTTTACAAATGTTAAGTTAGGTGACCATTATTAACCAAAGTGGTTGGAGTAACATCATGTTAACTGAGCATTATTAGATTTCTCTAATCAGACATGAACTTGTGATCAACTTTCTGAAGGTCAAGTGAGCCTCATTAAGCAAATTCTTAAACTGCTGAAACTGATTGCCAGGGAAACTAGGCTCCATAGTGTGGGCCCCACTATCTTCTGTAAATATATCTTGCTTTACTAGTTGCTACTGTCACCTAATACAAAGAAGATCCCTTTGACTACGCTCTACACCCCACAACCATAGCACTGATAATTCATTCATTAATTCCTATGGGCAGCAGTAGCTTAGTTCATGGCTCTCATGTTTGGATTCACCAACTGCTAAGTTACCACTGAGTTTCACTGAGCGTGGCACCTATAACACTGCTCCCCAATCACTCAAAGCTTCCCACTGTTCACTGGGGTGATGGGTTAGATGCAGAGGTCACATTCCGTTGTGTGCAGTGGTGTGAATCACACCAAGGAGTCACAATGACAAGGAGTTTGCTTTCCTTCCTTAAGAATCTTCTTCTTCTTACCTGGGTCTCAAAAGCAGCATTCTCCGCTACTGCCACCCAAATCACACTGCTACATACTATCAGGCTTCCTTTGGGTGGTGGGCCCGTATGGGTCAGGATGCTATGATCAGAGCACCTCAGTGGCAACCCAACAGCTTGTGAATTAGAACTTGGACCCAAGTGGACCCAAGTCTGCTTCCTTCAATGCCGGAGCACCACGGCCACCGGATTCCATTTCATCATTTATAATTATATCTGAGGAGAAATTAAATGTTTGTTCAGGCCTTAGGGTTCTATCAAAAACTGTGCATTGATGAATCAGGTTGAGCCTTTTCCACAGGAGTAAACATCCACTTCCTTAACCACAAGCCCACCACTGCTGCCCTGAACAAATATATTGATGATGTAAAATAATAATTAAGAATTTTATATTAGCACAACAGTGTGTCTGGGGAGAGAGAGAGAAAGCAAAGGGGAGAGAGCACGTGAGAGAACAAGAAAAAGAAAAAAAGAAACAAATTATATTTCATCATTTATCATTAAACCTGGAGATATTTAACATTTTTCACACCTTGGGGTTCTATAAGAACCTGGACTCTGATTAATGAGATGGAGCGCTTCCAGAGGAGGAGATGTTCACTTCCTTAGACACTTGGTCACCATTGCAGCCCAATAATCCGAATTCTTAGCAAATTTTCTAATAATTTAAAGAGCTAATAAAGTTATTTACTTGTGTAAAACCCAACTGTCTTTATCTTTGCCTGTCAGTCTTCAGTGTCGGGGCCCTGAAAGCCTGGTTATCTGCAGACCTTTCTCGGAGCAAACATTCCCTGCTGTGGTTGAAACAGGACACCTGATTCATGTGCTGTGTTTCTCACCTGGTTTCTTCAGGCAGCATTAGATTATAAAGCATAAGGAGTGAAGTAACTCTGTATTATATTTCCCCACCACCTCTGATCTTCTAACACATCAGGCCATAGCACAGCACGCCCCGTGGTTGTTTTGTCATTCTTTCGTTTCTTCTTTTTTTTTTTTACAGAGCAGAGAGAGAGCAGGAGTAAACTGCCGGCGCCAGCAGCCAGCAGCCCAGGACCGGTTGAAACCTGTATGTGCCATGGCAGAGTGGAGACACTTCCTCCACCCCGCGCATCACAAGAGCTCAGAATGATGCATGAGCTCAGTGTACAGGGTCCTATCGACTGTTTCCTTAATCATTACCGAATCAAACACTCATGGTCGATTATCCCTAATCTCATCTGGATTGTTTTATCAGCGTCTGTGTCTATGACAGCTTGGTCGACTAAAGTTTGACTGCGACGGGCGTCCTGTGAAGTTTGTCCTCGGTACTAAAGGAACACGTGAGGCGTTTTAGTGAGTCAGCAAAGTTATTAAGTTCAACAAACATAAAGACTCGGTTTGTGGTGTCTGTCTGGAACAAAGAAGTGAAAGCTGCAGCGTTCAGGTGCGACTGGGAAGAAGGCACATCCTTCCTTGAAGTGGTTATGATACCGTAATACAATCGAGCGATATGGAGTTTGAGGGCTACGTTCAGCGAAAATATGTTTTTTTCCCAGCTTTCCTTTCGAATAGTAATAATATGACGTATGTTTTAAGTTCAAATGAAGTTGGTAAAGAAACATATGACGTTAAATTGGAGCATAGTTATTAATTCAACATAATTTGAACTCTATTTAAGTCTACCTATCCATTTGTAATGTATTTTGTTTTAAAAGACTAGAATTTTATTAAAAGTCATTTTCTCTTTGTAAAATAAAATCCGTAAAATTACATTGCGAAACGAAAATGTTTTCGTTATAATATCTAATTTATATATATATATATATATATATATATATATAACAAGATGCAATGTTTAATGTGTCATATGAGTTTCCTGAAGAAAAAATATAATAATATGTATATGTATGCTCTGTGTAGTACTTGCATTTGTTCAAAGTTGGCTTTCTCCATATATATGTTTTTTTTCCAAATATATTTTAGCGTTTGAAAAAGTATCATTTTAATAAAAAAAAATTTTATACTTAATGTAAATTATAACCTTAATAGAATTACTTTGTGAAAGTGTATTAAAAATAAAATAAAATGTAATGTCTAAATTTGTCACATTACTTTGCTAACATATATTCATTTTGGGACTAACATTTGTTTAGGGTTTGTGTTTTATATGTATTACTGGGATTTTTCTATTTAAAGAGAGCATAATAGATAATAATCATATGTAAGAGTAAGTTTTAATCCGGTTCGAATGTGTTTCAAGTTGTCCCTATTGTTTTCTGTTGTTGTTGTTACAGCAGACTTTGCAGTAACATCATTGTCCCCTTTTTCCGCGCCGACCCTGAACGCGTCATTAGATAAGCGGGCAGGCGGTGTCACGCAGAACATCCTCCAATAAGCGGCGCCCACTGCAGACACAGCAGCGGTCCGTGGGGCCGAGCGGCTCCATATTGGATAAAGCTGCTCTCTACAGTAACACTTAGGAGGTCTGTGTTCCCTGCGTACGCTGTTCCATCGGGAGCCGGCTCAGGTGCGGGAGGATGTAACCGACAAAACCGATGTTCTCCGCGCATTTGTTGTCACTAAACGGCGCCATCCACCGGCAGTTCTTCACCGGGAGCTGAGGATTGGGGTTAGAGGCGCACCTGAGCGGAGTGGCATGAAGACGAGAAAAGAAACAACTGGATTAAGATAAGCCCACTGAAATAGAGCCAGTAAGTGTTGGTGTAATTTTCTTTATTTTTTTAATAAATATATATTTTACAAAAACAGTAACATTTAACAGCGCCTACCGTGTGTGGAGATGTTGGCCAGGTGTAAATGTGTAACAACGGGACACAGTAAGATGACCCTCAGGTTTCACGTGTTTCTAGAAGTCACATGACTCACCTCCACGACTCTGCGAAGAAGTCAAACAAGTGTTTCAACCCACAACTCTTTCCTCTGGGGAGTGATGCTGCTCATGTCACCTGTTTTCATTATATTTGACATGAGAGACGGTCTTGTTGTAAACTGTTCACCACGAGATCTTGTCGGTGGCAGTAATCAACTCTAAGAACAATTAACTAAGTCTTGAATCCACCAAAGAAGAAGTAAGGCTTCATATACTGTACCACCCACAGCCCAAACTAACATGAATCTAACAGTAAATCAGAATCAGTCCCCCCGAATGAAGTGTTATTTAAAGGTTGTTTTTTGTTAGGAAACTACTGAACACCTCCTAAAGTTATGGCTCATCTGTTATAATGAGCTGTTATTGATGTTGGCTTTGCGTCTACAGTCATGATCTCTTCCGGCCGTCTAAACCACAAGTGCCACTTTGCAAATATATCGTCATCAACTTCTTGGGAAAACAGTTCTAAGGAAATCAAATCTTTCGAGTCCTTCTATCTAGTCTGCAGAGGAGGTCGATAAAACGTTATCTCATTTTGCTCACCAAAACTAACTTCATACCGAAGTTGAGTTTATCTATCAGAGAAAAACATTTGTTTTGTTTTTTTTACACTAACAAAGGAAACTAAATAATGTCAAGGCTTCTCAGGGTCTTCAGTCACAGCCCCCCCTCCAGGATGAGCCGTCCAAACGAGCACAAAGCATATTATCCCCTGTGTCTCAGACAGCTGTAGGTGACAGGTGTCATCCTTTGTCCTAAAATTAGATATTTGAGAAATGCACTCAACAATGTCATTCTTTATTTGGCTCAACTGTCATTTCAGGACTCATCTGTCAGCCTGCCCACTGGTTGGTTAAATTATCTATTTGTAGGACACTAACGTGTCAGTGTTAGGGGCGACCTAATAAATTATGCAGTGTTGTTTTATTCTATTAATATTATATTTTATAAATGACACAGACATGAAGGTTTGGAGGAAAAAGATAGAAAAGCCAGATTGAGATGGTTTAGACATGTTCAGAAAAGGGATAGTGTATATATTGGTAGAAGAAGTTCTAGAGATGGAGCTACCAGGTAGGAGACAAAGAGCAGATTGATAGATGCAGTTTGGGAGGACATGGAGGTAGTTGAAATTAGAGTAGAAGATACGTAGGACAGGGGGAGGTGGAAAAAAGGATGATTCACTGTGGCAACTCCCGAAAAAAGGACAAGAAGAAGAGAAGATATTTTATGGAGCCTCTAGCACAGAGGTCAAGATACACTGACTCACCCTACCAAAGTAGGGTTTGGTGAATGCACATGTGAAACTATTCGGTAGCTCCAAAAAGGTTAAGAACAACTGTTCTAAACCACCAGCTACCAGGTTGCCACTGAGGTGCTCTGATCATAGCACCGCCCCGACCCACAGAACCTCCAGTGGGCCCACCACCCACTGGAAAGCTAACAGTATGGAACAGTTTTATTTGGGTGGCAGTCATGGGGACCACTTATACTTTAATTGGGTTAAAAATCAAGCTCTATCGACTCACCAACTCTAGAAGGTTCATTTCTAATGTCTTCACCTCCTTTTGAGTAATCCCCTACTTAAAAGGATCAACTGTTGAGTAACAATATGACATTTTCTCCTTGTTTAACTCCATGGGTTAAGGAAGATTCTTCTGTAAAGAAACAAGCTGCAGTTGCAGTAGAGGCTGAGGTGGCACAATGTTTAATTGATGCAGCTCCTCTCTTATACCAAAGTGCAGACTGAGCAGAGAGGGACTTTCTCTTGGACAAAAATAGTAGAAACACATTTTCTAGAACATTCAAATACAGCCAAGTACATCATCACAGCCCACTTTTGAGAAACAAGCCTTTTAATAGTCCAAACTATTGTAAGGTCTGCAAATTCAATATTTAGTAAACAAGTGTCCCAGTCTACTGTGGGGTTATTCTCAAGCTGAAGCAGCTGGATTAAATTTAGTCATATATTTGTTGCTTATAACTTTTAAATTGTTTATCAAAATGAAAAAGCCAGTTGTTGTAATGGATGCTGCTAACGGGGCAGCAAATATATGTTATCAGTGAAAGAGCTTTTGTCACAAATATCAGTTTACAACGAAGAGGACCTTGTAGGGTGTGGCTTCCCGTTTCGTTGTAATTTTAATTATGCAAAAATAGTAAGAAAAAATAGCCTTTCTTTACTTTGCAACACAGATTTGATCGTGAAACCCCAGAATGTTGCTGTTATTTCACAATGTCATAACATAACAATTGGAAAGGGAAAATACCTTAGTCATGGTAAAAAAAAAAACAAAAAAAACAGCTGAATTGCAGAATTGTTTCGAACGTTCAAAATTTAAGGAAACAAAAACATGTAAAACCAAAATATTCATATTGAATTTTTATATTTCTTGCAGTATAGAAATCGTCATAATTGTGTTATGAAATAAGTAATAAAATAACATAAGCAACATAAATGTTGTGACCTACATCTAAATATATACCCCAACACACAACAAAACCCAAATGTTCGCTCATGTGATGATGTAAACAACCATTAGTGAGTCAGAGCAGCTGCTGCTCCACTCCTCACCGTTCTCCCGGTTACAACAGGTTTGTAGTAAGTCCTCATGTGGCCCAGACTTGTCACGATGAGAACGTAAAACATTCATGAATAATATTAGACTGAGGGGACGTGAGTTTGTAGCCGTCCAGAAAAACACTATAATGTGGAGGGGGGGTGAGTCTGGGGTGACTCATTCACAGCTCATGCAGCTACACAGGCTGAATGGGGACACCCCCTGTCCTCTTACATTGCAATGCCAACTGAGGTATTACAAGAAATTATAGTTCTCTTTAAAGCTTTTTTTGCTCTAACCACTCACTGGGAAATAGTAATGTTTTTTATAAGTGGTGCTTAGGAATGTCTTTGTTTAGAGACTGAAGAATTATGATGTTCCAAAAAAGTTACTTAGAGTGCAAATGGACATAGTAGGTTTCTTGAAGGCGTTTCACTTTGTCATCCAAGAGGCTTCTTCAGTTCTACAATGTAGAACGGTGAGAGAAAACAAGTCTGTTTTCTGGGGATGACCTTAAATGGACATGAAATACTAATTAAAACCACTACAAAGTTTTCCAGTGTTTTTGCTGTTGTTCCCTCACATGGGCTGAACTCAAGGAGGAAGGCAAGTTGTTAAACACACAATTTCTAGGCCTTCCTTTATTGGTATTTCACATTATTTGTGTTCATATTGGGTAATTCTCTGAAAGGGTGATTTATTTTCTTATCACTTTGGGAGTTCATGGAGGTGGCAGGAGTGACCGTGAGTGACCGATGCCACTAGTTTGCAGTGGGGTCTCAACCTACGGGTGCAATCAATCTAATCTCTTATCTCGACTCCATTTTTCACATTAAAATAACTAAAAACAATTATGTTCTTTCAGTCCTGAGAAATATACTGCAAATTAATCTAATTAGTTTTTTCAGTAATTTGGAAATTTCATATTTGCACAATAGTGTATCTGAGAAGTGAGTGAGAATGAACAAGAGAGAAAGAAAATGACTAATTATATTTAATTATTTATTGTTATAGAGTACCTTAGAGATGTTTTTCCCAAGCCTTGGAGCTCTATCAGAACCTAATCTAAAGATGTTTTGTCCCCTACAATATTTGCTTCGTGCTGCCATTTCTCCAGAACTCATGATGATTTGCACTAAGTAACACAATGGTTCAGACAGAGTACTTACTCAACAAACACTGAGAGAGGGAGTGAGAGAGAGATTGTCTTGCAGCAGAGGCTGGTATCTGACCTGGGACCAGGCAAAGAGTGAACCTCAGATGAGCACTAGTTACTCAGTCCTTCCTTTTAGCTCATTTAAAATGGTGGAAAGGTCAGGTTAGTTGTTGGTTGAATAGCTTGTTGCCCTATTGTACAGACAATAGACTGATTAATCCATCAATTCGTGAACATATAGAAGTGAAGGCTAAATTCCAGTTAAACCTATTTACAATATGCACTTTTACAAAAAGTCAACAGAATTTCAGATCCAATAGCTAAATGATGTGAATCCGTATAAATTCTCAATGTTGGCAGGTTTTACTAACCAACTCCTTTGTTTTTTTTGCAGAGATGTTTACACTCACTGAAGTCGCATCCTTGAATGACATCCAGCCCACGTACCGCATCCTAAAGCCATGGTGGGACGTCTTCATGGACTACTTGGGCTTGGTCATGCTCATGTTGGCCATTTTCGCCATGACCATGCAAATCACCAAGGATCACGTGGCATGTCTTCCCTGTTTGGAAGATCCAGACGAGGCCCCCGGACACAAACCCGACCCCTTCCCTCATCACACAGCTACATCGGCAGCCACTGACGCACCTGTGTCCAGCACGCTCCCGCACATTTCCAAGGATTTACCGGACGAAGCTGTCCACGAGATCCACGTAACACACCAACACAGAGTGGTGGCACAGAAATATCTCAATCAACCTGAACCGACAGGAGTCAGAACTAACTTGGACTATCAACAGTACATCTTTGTCAACCAAATGTGTTACCACGTTGCCTTGCCCTGGTACTCCAAGTACTTCCCGTACCTGACTCTTATCCACACACTGGTCCTAATGGTCAGTAGCAACTTTTGGTTCAAATATCCCAAAACGAGCTCCAAGATCGAGCACTTTGTTTCAATTCTGGGGAGATGTTTTGAATCTCCCTGGACAACTAAGGCTTTATCTGAAACTGCTTGCGAAGACTCGGAGGAGAATAAACAGAGGCTGACCAGCACTGCGTCCGTGCCGAAACAGGTGTCTTCAGAGGGTAAGGACGAAAGCACCACCCCCATGCTCGGTGTGAAGTTCTCTGCAGATAAACCTATAGCCGAGGCTCCAAGTAGTATGACAATTCTGGACAAGAAAGACGGGGAGCAGGCCAAGGCCTTGTTTGAGAAAGTGCGGAAGTTCAGAGCTCACGTAGAGGACAGTGACTTCATCTACAAACTCTATGTGGCACAGACCGCCGTTAAAACTGTCAAGTTTATCCTGATTTTATGCTACACCTCAACTTTTATGGCTAAGATTAATTTTAAGCACAGCTGCGAACCCGATATCAAACAACTGACGGGATACAGAAAGTTTTTTTGCACTCATAATATGGCTTTCATGCTCAACAAGCTGCTAATCAGCTATATGGCTCTGATCCTGATCTACGGGATGACCTGTCTCTACTCACTCTTCTGGGTGTTTCGACGACCTCTGAAGGAGTACTCCTTCGAGAAGGTCAGGGAGGAGAGCAGCTTCAGTGACATCCCCGACGTCAAAAACGACTTTGCGTTCCTTCTGCACATGGTCGACCAGTACGACCAACTCTACTCCAAGCGCTTTGGCGTTTTCTTGTCCGAGGTCAGTGAAAACAAGCTGAGGGAGATCAGCCTCAATCATGAGTGGACATTCGAAAAGCTGAGGCAGCTGGTGACTCGAAACCCACAAGAACAACAAGAGTTGCACCTCTTCATGCTCTCCGGTCTCCCGAACGCAGTGTTCGATCTCACTGATTTAGAGGTGTTAAAACTCGAGCTGATTCCTGAGGTGAGGTTCTCGGCCAAGGTCTCCCAAATGACTAGCCTGCAGGAGCTTCACCTCTGCCATTGCCCCGCCAAAGTTGAGCAAACGGCCTTTGCGTTCCTTCGGGACCACCTTCGACGTCTTCATGTGAAATTCACAGACGTTGCTGAGATCCCAGCGTGGGTGTACTTGCTGCGCAGCTTGAGGGAGCTCAACCTGATTGGCAACTTGAGCTCGGACAATAACAAAATGATCGGTCTTGAGTCTATGAGAGACCTGCGGCACCTGAAGACCCTCGTCTTGAAGAGCAACCTCACAAAGATGCCCACAAACATCACAGAGCTTTCTCCACACTTGATTAAATTAGTGGTGCACAACGACGGTACGAAACTGCTGGTACTGAACAGTCTGAAAAAGATGACAAGTTTAATTGAGCTTGAGCTGCATACCTGTGAGCTGGAGAGGATCCCCCATGCTATCTTCAGCTTGGTCAACCTTCAGGAGCTCGACCTTAAGTCAAACAACATTCAAACCATAGAGGAGATCATCAGCTTCCAGCACCTTAAGAGGTTGACTTGCCTCAAACTGTGGCACAACAAAATAACCAACATCCCATCCTCCATCGGTCAGGTGCGCTCCCTGGAGGCGCTCCATCTCTCGCACAACAAACTGGAGTGCCTGCCTCCCGCGTTGTTCACTCTGCCTAAACTACGGCACCTGGATGTCGGCCATAATTCCATCACAGTGCTCCCCCCCGACGTGGGCCTCCTCCAGAACCTCCAGCACTTAGCCATCAACTCCAACAAGCTTGAGGTCCTACCCAAGCCTCTGTTTAGATGCACCAAGCTGAAGGTGCTGTGTTTGGGGCACAACGCACTCACCGTGCTCCCTGAGACCGTGGGCCAGCTGGTGCAGCTCACCCAGCTGGAGCTCAGAGGCAACTGTCTGGACCGACTCCCCTCTCAGCTGGGAAACTGCCGCATGCTGCGCAAAAACGCCCTAGTTGTGGAGGATCACCTCTTCGACACACTCCCGGTGGATGTAAAAGAGAGCATCAGCCGGGAGACCAATGTGTCCTTCACAAGTGGCTTATAATGCAACAGCTGCAACATGAGGCAGGCCCGTAGGTCTGCAGGTCTACTACCATGTCCGTATAATAAATGGTCCATACTTTTGATTATGTCATGTAAACACTATGATTCCATTTTTGATTGGTTTTTTTTTTCAGTTACATGTATGAACACAACATTGATTATCTGTGTATTTAAGTGTGTCCTGGATTTAGCATTTTTTTATATTATATTATAGATTTTTTTTTTATGTTAGAAATTATGTCCATCTATAGACCAAAACTGTTTGATCCAGTGACACAGTATGTAGAGTAGGGCTGTCACTTTTTCCAAAAATGAAGCCTGGCACCACTTGTGGACCCTTGTGGGTGAAAAAAAGTTACACTGACCATAAATTTACACTCGGTTTTCACCAGGAAACTCAACCTCTGAGGTGACTCAGCATTCTGCTACAACACGCTCTATTGTGGTGGAAAACAGCAATAAAACACCAGCAACAATGAGACGTCAGTTTTTTCTTTCTCTACATTTTTTGGACCTTAATTTGTTTCCACAATGCAAGTGTGCCTCTCCATACGGGGCAGTCCTGTGCAACATCCATGTTCATTTCAATGCTAAAACCAAGGATGTAGATGGTCCTTATGTAGTTTTGTTAGCGTTTCGTTAAGCATATAAAATAGAATGACTCAGCTACATATTTTCTAGACCTTCACTGCCTTTTTCTACACTTCTGATCGGCTTTGCGCTTTCCCTGTACACACAAACACACACATAAAGACACAGAAAAACCTGAGAGTTGAGAAAACCCAAGAGATGCCAGTGTATGTTTTTTTTGGCTTATGATAGCGCTTGCTTGCTAACTGCAATACCCAGTAGTTGTCTTCTCACTTGGTAAAGACACCCAGAGAAAGGTTGATTTCTGTTAGGTTGAGATGCAACTTGAGGTCTCTGAGGAATAGTTGTAGTGTATAAGAATATATATATGATTTAAACAGTTACCGCCAAGTTTAAACCCCAGTTTTGGATGAAGGTGACAGCCCTAGTGTAGAGTGCTCATTGTCTTAGCCACTCAGGTGTAATTGTTACCATGGGGAACAATCTTTTGCCTTAACTGCTGCTATTTTGAGGGAAAGGCTTTCACAACTTCAAGGCCAAATAGAAATAATTATCTTTTTTTTTCAATGTCACTCAAGTCCTGGTGTATCCTGTGGAAGCAAGTCCCATGTTGCTCATTCCTGTGGTATTATTTAATATTTATGTTATTCTAGCTAACAGAGCTAAGAGTGGTTAAACTCAGGTGGAGACTAAGCATCAGAATGAACCTTTAACTTACTGTTATAGAGATTGTAAAACAAGGCCTACAGTGACATTTGAATTTCCATTCCGTTAACTCATGTGCAGGTTAAAGGGAACATTTTTTTTTTTTTGTAACGGGGGCTTCAAGAGTTTAGAATGTCAAATGCGACTGCTCACATGTATTTCTGTTTGTGTCACTTGACATGACATTTCATCTGTGTCTTCTCTTTCTTCTTAATGTATCTCTGTGTAGGCCTGTGCATGTGTTCCTCTGAGCTGCGCAACCTCGATTATCCCTTCGCTCAAAGTTCATACCTTTATGGCACAATAAAAGACCATTTTAAATGAATGTTTTATCATTATTCTTTTGCTTCAAGTGCTCAAACAATAATAATAATAATACTTTATCTCAGGATTTAACAAAAACGTTAAGGAAGTGTACTTGGGTCCGCAAACGAATTCACCATCTATCAGGTTGCCACTCAGTTGTCTGAGCATAGCACCATCCCAACAAACATAAATTTCAGAGGGCTCACCACTAACAGGAAGGCTCACATTATGGAGCAGTGTGATTTGGTTGGCAGTGGTGGAGACGGCTGCCCCTTAGATCAGGTAATAGATAAGCAGATGAAGATGAATTAATGAACATATACATGCATAATAATGTAATCTAGACAATAAAGAATGTGTTCCTTTATCACTGTTAAACATCAATTTCTATTTTCAGGACTTTATATTTTATTTTTTTACTATATACCATTCATCTTTTAGAGAAAGAAGACAGAGAACTTTTACCTAAAAAAAATTACTATATATCTCAGCACAATGATAAAAACATTTGTCCATTCACAAGATATTGTAGGTTCTGCCAAGTTTGACAGGAAAATAGTGATCAGTAGAAAGCTGGAGAAATAACCAAATTAGGTCGTGTTTGTAAAGGTCTGTCCTGTTATCTGTATGCAGCCCCTGCTCAGCAGTAATCAGAATCAACTGAACTGCTTGAACTTTCTTGAGGACACAACAGGGGTGTAACCAACCAGGAGGAGCTCTATCATGGTTTCTGCAGATGTCTACCTGCTGTAGTTTGTGCTGTTTGTTTACGTCTAGGAGTTGCCCTTATACTTTAAAGTATACTCTAAAGTGATATGTCTATTTGCCTTAGAAACATCTGCTAAACCGTCAAGTGTGCATTTATTCAGTTAATATACTAAACTTTGCCCTCAAAGGCGGTAGTAACTAACAAAAAGCCGGTAGTCAGCTAACAAAGTGATAGTGTTGTTAACCAAAAAGCTAAAATTCAAAACAAATACATACATATAGAAAATTTATGCGGACTGTGTTGTCGTACTTGCTTGAAAATGCTGCCATCTACCGGCGTGGGTGTCCAGCTCTTTTTAGGGCAGCTAACCTTGTTCTACATACATTAACACATGCTAACAGCTCGAATATTGTTTCTTAACAATGAACCAGCAAAACAATTTCCTCTTTTACCCTTCGTCTTTACGGCGGACATCGGCTCCGGTTGCCCAGAAAACACCGGGAAGGTAAACATGTTCCACATCGTTTTATCTCTGTGTAAAATACTGTTTGTTTGCTTTGCTAGTTAGCCCACTTCGATAGCACAACATTGTTAAGTTTGAACTCAGAATCATGGAAAAAATATTACACTACCTTGCTGTTTCATTTAATTATTATATTCTTAATATAATGATATTTATCTTTATGTAGTGATAACAACAGAACAACATTTTAATGCCAGGTTCTGACAGAAATAGTGATTTAAGGCATTTAGGTTTTTCCTGTTCATAGTATTATTCAGCTATAATATACTTTTAGTGGTACTTGCCTTTGAAATCAACAAGAAAGTTGGGATATATATTTTTTTCAAATTAATAATAATTAATTTCTCATGAATGTATATACATACATACATACATATCAAAGGATGTAAGGTTGACATGGGCTGTATCCTGCTCAGGGTACCAAAGGATTTCAAGGAGGCTATGACTCGTCTTCCTGGGAAAGCAGCAGAAACCCCCAAAACAACTACACCTCTAAAAGGCATACTGAAACCAATTCTCAAAAAACCCAAAGGTATTAATAATTCCATTGATTAGTAGCAGATGCTGATATTCAGCAGGATTGAGGAGATGAAGCTGACCTCAGACATTGTTTTTATTATTGTATATATCTATCCATAATTTAAGGGTACTGCCAAGGGATAAATAAAGTCATATCTAGCTTTCTGTCTGTCTGTCTATACATCCATCTATCTACCTATTTATGTTTTATGAAGTTGCTAAAACACAGTTTTAACTGTATTTGCCAAAAAATCTAGCTATTTACAATGCTCTTCGGGTATTTGTTCCCTTATTTATTTACAGTACAACTGCTGATATTTATAAATGATTTTATAACATGTTGTTGAATCAAATAATGAACCAACTCAGTGGTTTAATGTCATCCCTTTTGTACTGTGCAGCCAATTCTGTTAATAAATGGAAGTCATCATTTAAACCGGTGGGATCACAGGATGAGGATGAGGATGAGGATGACAACAAAGACCAGAGCACAAGCAGTTCAGAAAAGTAAGACCTTTAGAAACTGTTCATTTCTTTTAGTTCTAGTCAATGTCATTTAGTGATAAATCTACCTTCCTGTGATTTCTCTCAGAATGGACCTCTATGACCCGTATGATCCCGCCTCTTCGGACAATGAAACTGAGATCCAACAGAAAGAAGATGACAGCCCTTCTTCATCTGGTCAGAACCAGGACAACAGGCTGAATCTCCAACAACCATCCAACAACCCTTTACGAAGGAGTCGATGGGACATACCTTCTGCTGAAGCAGGAAGCATGTCTGAGGGCAGACATGATCTTAGAATAATAGCCAGATCTAAGGATGATCAAGGTTCGAGGTTCAGCCAAAGTTTGCTTGAACATCAGCCTTGTAGCTCACACACTCAATCATTAGACCAACACTTTTACGTCCCATTAAGTGGAGATATGGACCACGAAGTTCACAGCCCTGACAGGATTGCTTTTCCATCTCATGGAGAACCAAACAACAAAATGGCGGACTTGAGAAGAGAACTGGAGTACAGCAGAGAGGTATCACTGATCAGAGTGTGATTCACTTTTCTTTACTGGTGCCCAAACAGCTGCCTGGTCAGAACATTGATGTAGTGAAAGCAAATTGTCTTTTGTTCTTCTCTAGGTTACTGCTGAAATATCTACACCGAAAGTACTCGACTACAAACATCATTCAACACTGGTGGAAAAAGGTCATTTGTCATGTCAGCTGTCTGTATTTCATTTGCAAATTACACGTTTTAGGACGGTACAATTGCAAATTCCAAGCAATTGATAAATTGTATATGTGTACTGTTGTCTGCAGGTCCGGATCCAGTACCATCTGCTGCAGAAATGATGAGACATAGAAGCAAAACTGTTTTATTGGACAGGTGAGCAGCAGCCATGCTAACCCAACCTCTTTTACAGAGATAGATATAAAATGCTCTTTAGGGCAGTAATGATGAATAAGTGATTAATAAGAATCTGTAAAGTAATTCATCTAGGATGTTGAAGAAGGAGCAGAGAATTCCTTGTGATCGTGTTTTTTCTCTCCTTGACTGCGGCTGTTTTGCCATCTGTTGCTGGTTGTCTCAGATTTCTATTGATCGATGTAGAGTGAGCAACAACAAGCTGCTTTCATGGCTAGAAAATTTGCCCCTGGTATAAAACCTTGCACCTTGTCAAAATGTACTAACCTATTACATTTCTAATTTCTAATAAATATTTCTATAATTTGTATAACTTATACCACTCCCTAAATACTCAGTCGTAGAGGTCATTTTATCCAAAGCAGTTACAGCAAGGTCACCTGGGCTGGCTGGATTTTTTTTTTTTCTCAGTTATTCACTTATCTTTCTTGAGGATGGACATGAACTTATAGATGAAGGAAGTCATCAATAAATAAATAGATGTATATAACTTTATTAATCCTTCAGGAATATCTTCGACCTGTCCCTTTTTTCAGGGGTCGCCACAGCAAGTCAACAATTACCATCTCACCTTGTCCTCTATATTCTCAACTCTAACTAGAACTATGGTCTTACAACCGTCCTGTAAACCTTTCCCATTCACCTTAGCTGACTCTCTTATATCTATCTATCAATCAATTAGTCCCTCGGGAGTATCCTTAGACTGTCATCCACCTACTATGTTGTTCTGAATTCTTTCTCTAGAAAACTCAACTCTTTTTTTTCAGCTAACTACTTTAGCCAACAGCCACGTTTGCTCCTGTTGATACCAATGTCCGGTTAGTCTCTAACAACCCCCAATCCCACCTCCACACCTGTGATTACAACATTCCTCTCTTTGGAGTAGTTGTGGTCAGCACCCTGGTTGATGAGAGGTGAATTGCTTGAAGGATCCCAACCAGTTCAGTTTTCTTTGACGTAAATGCTTGTGATCATTTTCTTAACCTCTCACAATTGTTTTCCGAGAAGTATATGTATATGCATATGTGTGTATATATGCACCTGTCTCTTATACACATCTCCAGAGTGGTACAGTAAGATTTTTTGGAATATGCATTTTGGGTGCAGTTGTGATTTTCATTTTTTTTGGTGGGGGAGGTTCATTCAAAAACATTTGAATTGTACTCTAATGGTTGGTGACTGGAAAATCATGATGACTGCCATTCTTATAGATCATTTTGGAAAATCTGAGAAAATATGATTTGCATAATAATTTGGAACACAGTATACAGTACACGTATGCGAATAAGTGTGTGTTAAAGGAAAAAAAAAAAAAGAGAAACGAAAA
>JAFBJS010007588.1:52128-131127 GCA_016785265.1 Paraplagusia blochii | reverse complement strand
ATATGTGTGTATATATGCACACACACACATATAAATATATATGTGTGTATATATGTATGTATATGTGTGTGTGTGTGTGTGTGTGTGTGTGTGTGTGTGTGTGCGTGCGTGCGTGCGTGCGTGCGTGCGTGCGTGCGTGCGTGCGTGCGTGCGTACGTACGTACGTACGTATATCTGTGTATACATGTAGATTTATATGTATATGCAGCACATGTGCATGTGTGTGAAGATATTTATTCATCCAGCTATTCGCTATTCAAGGTTGCTTGTTCCAGATGGGCATAGATGACATCCCACCTGTCCTCCTTGTCCAGAATATGCACATATGAGTTAAAAGTTTGACCCTTTTCTTTGAGATAAAGATGAACTGCTGAAATCTGTCCTGATGTGGTCGCCATCCGGTGCTGGGCCATGTGTTTGCCCAGTGTTTGTTTTGTCTCACAAATACAGAGTTCTCAGCTCTCTTTACCACATTGTACTGCAAATGTGGAGTAGGAATTGATCCAGACTAGTATAACTACTAGTGTTCCCTCTTACACCAACCAGAGATTGATGAGATTCCTCAGTTGAGAAATTAAATGTCTTCAACTACTAGAAGAAGGCAAGTTGCTCACAACTAAACCTTTTTTGGGAACATATGCATTTGTGTTATAATATTGGCATAGTATACAATAAGTAATTTAACACCTCACACAGCCTCAACTATCACCTACTTATCTACTGATCCACTATAGTCTACTATATTGAATACTATTGTATTTTTTTTTTATTGTAGTTATCTGTTGTTCTGTGCTGTACTGCTGGTGGAGCCATAATTTTCCAAGGATAATCCAGAGAGATTGATAAAGTGCTATCTATCCACCTATCTATCTAAAATGCCATCTATAAGGAGTATCCAGGAAGAATGAAGAAGTTAACAATATGATAATATAATAATACCAATACAAAATTATTATTTAAGGAAATTTAGGGGGTCAGCTGACTCAGCTGCATTGGGCCCCTGGGCCTTAGTTTGCACCTGCCTGGTTTAGATGAACTAATGAATGTTCTACTCCCCCAGGAACCCTGTTACCTGTGACCTCTGTGATGTGGAGTTGGCCACAGCGCACGATTTAGAAGATCACCTTGAGAGTAGAGTCCACTGGGGGACGATGGAGTACATACAGCAAAATAACAACTACGATGATCTGGTCATAGCCTTCCTGCAGGTACTAAAGTAAACTACACACCTCAATGTATCCTGATTTAGCTCAGAAACTATATGTAAATGACTCTCATGTGATGTGTATGACAGGAAGTAATGACATATAAAAGCCGTCAATGCACTCGAGCCATTCAGGAGAGTGCTTTTCAAGGTGAGCAACAATGTTGTTTTCTGAAATGTTGTGGAAAGTATTGAGTGACCTGGTCCATGTTTACTCTACAATTTTATTGATAAAATTGTTACGACCTCAGCTCTTGAGGAAAATGATCACATGACAAAGATGGAGGTGTTCCACTGCTCAGCGTGTCAAGTGTTTGTCTCCTCCTCTGCAATGGCTGTGCAGGACCACATCACTTCTCGGGAACACCTCTCTAACACAGAGGTAACTCTTTTTTTGTTAAAATCATTGGTTCTGAAATTTAATTTTAGTCCTCAAAGTGATGACTGATTGTTGTCTCTTTTAAAAGCTGTTTCGGGCGCATCAGAGACGTATTTGCCTCGACAGAGCAGGAACCATAATGAAGGAGCTGGATTTTCAGTTTGACCTCTTCAGGAAGGTATTTTCTCTTATTATATTACACTTTTTTACACCAGGACTGTACTGTACCAATTCATCATGGTCATAAGACCTAATTTCTGCATAGTGAATATTTCTTACGTTTTATTTACCTGAAATAGCAGTGACATTCCTTTTTCCTCTTCACACCTGCCTTTTATGAAGACTGTCCTTGGTTAGAGCCTCAGAAAAACTGCATAAACATACTCACATCTACATACATTCATGGGAAAGTTTCTAAGGCCACCATTGTATTCTCCTGTTTTTGGTTCATTTTAATGGTACCACTAAAGGCATATTATCTGAAGTTTACAATAAATAGGAAACATTGAATAGCTAAAAGCATTTTTTTGTCTTTGTCAGTACAATGTCATAGCTATTGATGGAAGAACTAAAGTGACTTTACTTTCTAGAAAAACATCAGCTCTGAGAATAAATGCTGAACTATTTATGTTGTTAACATTATATTAAATGTACCTCTAATGGAACCAGGCAAGAAATTTAAGAAAACAGCATGGTGGTCGAGTAATGACTGAATTTACTTGTATCCGTCTTATTCTTCTATTCTATACAGTTATTTTTCTGTCCATAAGCCAAACGTTAAGGTCCACAAACACAGCCCATCACTGACTAGACTCCTCTCATTTTCAGGGAGAAAGGGCATTTGAATAGCCAGAGTTCCTTGAAGTCATGCTGCTGTTGAAGGCACTGAAGATTGTAAGCAAAGAATTTGGTTTGACTCATGACTAGCTAAATGCTAACTTCCCAAAGTTCTTTCACACTATCAAGTCTCTTCAAGGCGACTAAGAAATGACAAATGTTTTGGACAATTTACTGGTATGTCTTTGGTTCACTTATTCATGTGGTTACATACATAAGTGAATAGGTGCAACTAGAAACAAAATGTTGCAGTTGATTTTATTGTTGCTTTTTTATCATTGTTGTTCATGAAAACAAAACACATAAGATCCTTGGTGGATGCAAATGGGTTGGCAGTAAAACTTCCAGGTGACTGAATATGGAAGTATTTTTACTTTTTTTTCCATATACACAGTAATGTTTATCTGTGAAAAATATATATATAAAAAAAAGTCAACTTGTACCTTTGCAATGTTTTTATTTAAAACACATTTTAAGTATTGTATTGAGTGATATAGTACATTTAAAATTAAATTATTTTAAAATGATATATTTAGTCATTAAATATAGGTGTGATGTGTGAAAGACAATGTTTGCACTGAATGTCTGTCAACATTAGGTTTTAGAAACAATGCAGTTACTGCTACTATTAAAAAAAAAAAAACTATGCATTTCTATTCTTGCAGTTGATTAAAATCCTTACTGGCAGGTTTTTTTGAAATGGACTCCGAGTCAACAATTACCTCACTTACTCCCTCGCCTGATAAACACACCATAAGCTCTAATCCAAACTTGCACTAGATAGGAAGTAAAAACAAAATGTACAAATGTAAAGAGTGACACAGAAGAGCGGCGCTCTTCAACCGTGAAGAAAAAAAAAATGGACTGGAACCATGTCAAATCTGAGGTAAGGGTTGTTCTCATTAAAAATGGATTCCACACTACATTACTGCATAAAACATGAAAACGGTTTATCCTTTTGGAATTGTATTCCAATGTTTGATTGTGTAAAAATGGAAAAAAAGTAACATTATCCAAAATAATTTTTAATCTGTCCCCTGCCTGATAATGTTCAACACCAGTTGTATTGTATTTGTGGTCTGTAGTCAACGTTAAAAAAAGGTGAAGGGACATCCAATGTACATACGTATCAAGTCTATTCAAATCTAGATAGATTGCTGTTGACCTCAGGAGGCAGCGTTGGTGGCTGTTGGAGAACCCTCCTCATCTTTGAGGGCTTGAAGGTCCTTGGTGAACGGAGTGACCTCTACCATGCCCAGCCCAGTGTGTGGGACACTAGTGTTCATTATATGTCTCTGCAAATGTTTAATCCAGTCCTCCTGGACTGACAAAGGGCCCTGGAAGACCAGGTCGCAAAACCTGTTAAGAAATAAAATACAGTGATTGAGTTGATTGGTGTGAAAAAAATATTAATTTGAATAAAAGCCAATCAGTCTAGAATACATTTTTGAATAATGTGTATTATTATTACAGATTTGTCCAAACTGTTGTAATAGATTTTCCCCTATTCATGATGTTTCTGTGCTGTGGTTATATTTGCTTAATTTGCCTAGTGTCTTTTTGACATAAAAATAGATGCCTTTTTACTGAACCATTAGACATCAAACTGGATAACATTTGTTTAAATGTCTAATTAAGAAGGAAATAATCACAAACAAGAAAAACTGACCTGCAGGTGAGACGGTACATTTCCTCTGGGGTCTGTGTTAACAGCAGTGTCTTCTTTTTTGATCCAGGCCTTGATCGCTGTCTTCTAGCTTTACAACAGTCAAAAGCTAACGGAAAAAACGTCATTCATTCATTAATTATTGGCATTATTGCTATCATCATTATTGCTAATTATCATGTAGACAAAATAGTGTACTTCATGGTACTCACTAGTTCCTTCCATTAAGGCATTCTTTTTTCTTTTCTCATATGCCCGTAGGTGATTGGACAAACTGACTCCGCTGTGAAAAGTTGCGTTGCAATGGACACACACTTTCCTGTTAAACTCGCCTTTCTCTGTAACAGAACACCGGTAAAACAAATATAAGTCAATATTTCTTAAATGGTTCTAAATTACCGCTTTTGGCACAAGTATCAATCAGGGACATATAAACTGTTGGCTAAATCTTAAAAAAAATATTACACATCAGAATGAAATACATTCTTAATACGTACAAATATTGTGTACTGTCTATGCAGGGACTGATTAACACAATCTGAGGCCTGGGGCTGATTACTGTGACCATTTGTATTGTGTTCTAATTACGACAGGTGCTCTGACACCGAGGTCCCATCAAAGTAATTTTTTTGGGTTAACTGTGCATCAACATAAAGTGTGGGTGATGTTATTTTGAAGGATTTTCCTACTCAAATATTTTTTTCCCCCAAAGTGAAACTTTAAAGCCATATCTGAAGTGTTTTCCTACCCATAATATGTTCCTACCCTCTGTTTTAAAGCATTTTTGATAGTAATCTCATATTTTTATATATATTTAACAACCATAATATCTATCTAACACCTTTAAAAGAGAGGGTAGGTGTTAAAAGTAGAGTAAAAATAGCATAAGTAGAATACTTCCGCTATTTAAAGTCATTTGACATCTTCCTGGTGGCGAGTCTCAAAGCTGCAGCCCCTTTAGCCCATTCCGTTAATCCGGCCCTGTGTGTTTATAGCTGTCTTTTTTTCTTGTATAGAAATCAGTTTTATGCATTGATAAAATTGCAATTGCAAACTTTTATTTATACTTATAAGTAGCCAAGCTTGTGGTTTTAAAATAAAAACACTCACCATTTAAAGAATTTGGCAATTCAGAAATTCTTGATCCTGAACAGTGATCACTGTTTGAAGAAACAGTTATTGTGTTTTTTGACAAATACACTGCCTTAACTCTTGTTTCCTCCTGACATTTTCTCTTCTTTAAAATTCCAATCAAGGCAGTTGCACTTGAAAGTGAATTTTTAACATCCAACTTTGAGTCTTCCGGCATTTCTTCAGAATCTGTTCCCTCAAAAGAAAATGTCAGGGGTTTAGCATCGATGCAGTCCTTTGCATCTATGGGGGATGGAGTGAATCGACCAGCATTGGAAAGTTTTGGTGACATGCTGTATGGAAAATGGTTCCGTTTCCTTCCCAGAATTTGTAAAGCTCGTTCCAATTCCTTCTTGTCACGCATCAGCTCCCGCAGTACCATTAATGGAGTTTTTTTCTTTGAAGTGAGGGTTCTACCCAGCTTCTTGAGGTGGCCTCGTATATGGTTGGACTGACCAGTTCTGTTGTCAAATGTATCCCCGCATAATGGACAGGAGTGTATGCTGTTCACAGTTTCAGAATCTGTCTTTACCCGAGCTGGACAGAAAGAAAAAGGATAAATTAGACAATTAATTCAAAGAATACGACATTATAATTAGGGATGTCCGATATAATATTTACCAATAGCGATATGAACCGATATATGCAGATGATTTCCCCTAAGTTAGTGTGACACCAGATTAAATGCAATCTATAAATAACTTAAAAACATAAACACAGTACTTCAATACAATTTATAGAAAAATGGCACATCTATTTTTTATCATTTTGTCTGAAACAGTCCTATGATTCTTTGTGCAGCATTTAATGTAAACCAGAAATATCTAGTGTTGGACAGAATAACTTTCCAAAAACATTGATTAACATTATAAACCGGGCTCATTCAGCCTCACAACAATAGTCAATATAAATGGGCACAGATAGAAACAGCTGCAGTATAAGAGTAAAAAGCCCTCTTTAATGAGAGAAAACATTTCAGTATCGCCACAATGTAAACGACTCTTCTCATTAAGACATGACATGAGAGACGACAACGAATGGCGTTTCACTGGCAAATGTCCGAGAAATAATTATTTCGAATACGATTAGTCCTGACATAGCCTGGCTTGAGAAACTCTACAGGTTTAGTAAAACCAGTGTCTTTGAGAGACAGCTGCTACTGCTATTGCTGTTGGTGCTGCTGCTGTGTTGTTGTCGTTTCACTGAGTCCATTGTTGTTTTTCTTTACTTCACTGCATAAAAACGCCTCGTGATAAAGTGTCAAAGTTGTAACCCCCCAACCTCACATGACCAGCTCCTTGCAGTCATTAAGAATTACAGTTTCCTATCCATAAAAAAACTCCAGACCACTGACATTTACTGTAGCATTGATCATTGTTGTTGTCCCTTTAAGATGACATCATTAATCACGTGCTGGCCAAGTTGTGAGTCTTACTGACTCAGTACCCCATGAGGAAGTCCAACGTATTTGCCGAGACTGCAGCTTTGCAGCATCCGACTTTGAATATCGGTGAAACCGATATGCTCCTATATTAAAAAAGGTTGCTGGTATTGGCCCGATAATATCGTTGGACATGGATATATCAGCCATCCCTAATTATTATGTGTTATTGTTCCACAGAGGAATTACATGGATCAATTACAATAATCTAATTGGTATTATTAAATAATGAAAAAAAAATCTAAAATTACCTTTTTTCAATCTCCCCAATGACGACATCTTTCTCCTTCCACGTGGTTTCCGATCTTCATAAGCCACCTGCTCAGGAGAAACTACGTGCCGTGCTTTGTAGCTCAGTCCAACCCTGTGAAGATGCCCTCGGACATGGTTGGACAGTCCAACACCTGACTCAAAGACGGCTGGGCAGTACGGACAGCTCTTGCGCTCTGATTCCAGGTCTGATGATTCATCGAAGGAATCCCCAAGTGGTATTTGATGGGTATCAAATGTTTCTTGATAGATTTCACTTTCAATGGGTTCGTCTTTGATTTCGGGATCAAGCTGTTCTTCGCCCTCTGTTTTTATTTTGTCATACAGTCTTTTGGATGCCTGTAGAGCGCCCCTCATTGACATTCTTCTGCTATAGGTGCACATGATGTTTTGCTTTTCTTTTTTGAGGCCATTGTCAAAAGAGTTTGTATCTTTAAAGGAGAAGGTACCATCATCTGACATCTGGTCTTCTTCAAGTATTTCCCTAGACCTTAACAATGGATTTGATAAGGTGATTGACGAATCCTGATCACATTTATTGTGGAATGGGGTTGACATCTTGCGCTTGGATGACGATTTCTTCATGGGTGATGGTTCAGTCTTCAACCTGGACTCGCCATCTTTTTCAAAACCCAAAGTATGGCCATTTGGAGATACTTCGTGATCTTCTTCCTGGTCATTTTTTGAGTCCCTATCAGTTGCTCTGCAACTACTTCTTTCCTGGTTAAGGTGTGCAGACTCTCTACAGTGTTTTTGTCTCGACATTAAAACATTGATGGATCTGTCAAGCTTGGATGCTCTTGTTTTTGACTTCAAGTCTCTTTCAATCCTGCTACCTTTGAGAAGTTCTGAAAGATCACTTGAATCACTAGAGGAATGTGCTGCATTGGGTATGCGGTTTTTAACGGAGATCTGCGAGGTAAACTCAGCATCTTCTGAAGGACTTTTACAATTGGGAACAAGTCTTGCTTCAGATGTCTCAGCTTTTTCCTGAACAGTCAGGTATTCCTCATAGGTTTTCTGATGACGATGCAGGATATGGTTTATGAAAACCTTTTCACTAAAGGTTTTGTATAAACACAGGTTACAGGAGAACGTTTCAGCATTGGGGTTTACTTTTATCTTCTCAGAAGGAGGCTTGCTGATATCTTGTTCAACGCTTTGTGGATGACGACGCAAAAGATGATTCCTGAACACGTGCTCGCTAAATGCTTTGTAGGAGCAAATGTTACAGGAGAATGCTGCCGAACCTTTCTTCTGGCCCTGGACTGGAAGAGAACTATGGTGCTTCACATTATGTTTGATAAGATCAGTTTCAGTCAGAGTTACAAAGGTGCACTTGCTACAATTAATAAGATTTTTCTTCTCCTTTTCATGTGTTTTTGCATGCTGTACAAAGGTATTTGGGTAGTACGTTACAAATGAGCACTGAGGGCAAAAAAATTTCCTGGTTTTATCTTCTTTACTTGTATCTTTTGTGTCCCTCATGTGTTCAGCATGTTGTGTTTTCTCTTGGTTCTTATCATGTGTTTTTGCATGCTGTACAAAGGTATTTGGGCAGTTGGTAACAAATGAGCACTGAGGGCAGAAAAGTTTTTTGCTTTTGTCCTCCTTATTGTTAGCATCTTTGAGTTCTTTAGTGACCCTCTTTTTCGCTTTGTGGGTGGACATATGTTCGATAAGCAATCGACTTTGTCTGAATGACTGCCCACATTCACGACATATGAAAGGCTTTGGCTCTGGGTGGGATTTCATGTGGCTGTGCAGATGATGTTCTTTCTTGAAACTCAGACCACATTTTGCACAAGGGTAAAAGAGTGACTTTTCCTCTGAATGTGAATTCATGATGATCGTCCTCTTCAGTGGTGATAGCCCATGGCTTTCATGGTTCAAGTTGGAATTTCTTGTCGGAGAATTGTAAAAAATGTCCTTGATAGCATTTACTGTACCATTGGGATATTTCTGAATTTTGTCTGTTGGTGAGAATGATAGGTTAGAGAAGTCTCTTGGCCCCCTGGAGTCTTCACCATCAGACAGTTCCATTGATGATTTTTGGCTCAATTCCGAATCAAGGTTTTCCGAAGGATCCACCATGACAACCATGTCCATTTTCCTTTTCCTTCTTCTATGGCTGTCAGAAAGTTCCTCTCCCGACTCCATCTGTGGGCAATCCCTGTTGTTTTCTATCAGATACTCTAATATCTCTTGTTGGTGGTCCCAAGGAAGGTGACTTGCACTACTTAGGTTAGTCAATAAATGGTCAGGTGAGTCTTCGTCAAAATCCCACATTTCTGCACTTTCAATCTCCTGTACATTTTCTAATGGGGTGATGCTTTTTTCTTCCTCTTTTTCTGTGGAAATGCTATTGATGTCGTTGGCCTGTGTTGCCTGATGCAAAGGTCCAGTTTCCAAACCAACAGGTGAGAACATATCAGTGTTGGACAGAACATCCAGGACACTATTTTGTTTTGGAGAATCCCGGCCAAAAGAGTGAGTAAAAGAGGAACCATGAGCCATTTTCAATGGCTCTTGCAGAAGTGAAATGGCATTGATCTCAGGATCTGCATCCTTCCCATCTTCATCAACAAGGAGACATGACTTTTCAGTTGCCATGGCCTGAAAAAGAACAAGTTACAGAACAATGAAATAGGTGTCACGCCTGTGCACTCCCTTGGGTTTCTAATAGTTACTCTCTTTTGTGTTTTAGAGGTGGCAACGTGGCCTTCTTACCCAACATTTTTTACTCTATCAAAAGAGAGCTTTGAAACCTCACTCAAGGAACAAAGCCCCTTCCGTAGTAGGTAAGCAAGGTTGGCTATACTTGATTCCCTTTTCTGCCTGCCTGCCATTTCTGTTTACAAATGCTGGTTAGACTAGTTCTAGTTAGTCTAACTTGTTCCTTTATAAGGACCATGCAAACAGAGGTTCTCTGTGATAGATGGTGCTTACACAGTCTTTCAGTTGGTAAGTACTGGACTTTATTGCTTGATATTCAGCTGACAAAAAGGAAGCAATAAACCCATTCATGATAAGGGGTTTGTACATGTATTTACATTGTATGCAATTATTTTTTTACAGCAGATATTACAAATATGGATATGACATCTCTTCTACCTGGATAGGATCTTATCATACATATGTAATCCTAATGGTTGCTACAAATCCATGTACCAATGGAACCAGATAGAGCAGGTTAGGACTTGCTAGCATAGAATTAGCATCTTATTCTTACGAACACATTGTTCCTTTTTTTTTCCAACAAGTTTATTAGGTCAAAACTTAGAAAAAGAAAAATTGTGCGTTTCTGGTTACCTGACCACCTAAGAATTCCCAAGCCAAAATCCCCTTGCCATTTTACAAATTTCTCTAGATATTTTAGTGCAAGGCTTTAGTTTGTCAGATTTTTGGTTTCATTCCGGCATATCAAGTTGATCCACTGTAGAACCCTACAGGGAGAATTCCGCTGCATAAGTAACATTAACTAATTCCATGGAAGCAGTCATGTTGGTGGATTGTTGCCATTGCCGTGCCACCACTTCCAAAAAACTATTACGCCCTAAAGAAGCTAGTTCTCCATGTAAGAGCACCCCATAAAGCAGACATGTCCAAACTGTTCCACAAAGGGCCGGTGTGGCTGCAGGTTTTTGTTCCAACCAAGCAGCAGCACACCTGAGTTGACAGGTTTAATCAACTGATCACAGTCATCAGACACCTGATTGGTCAAGCTGTGTGCTTTTGCTTGGTTGGAACAAAAAACCAGCAGCCACACCGGCCCTTTGTGGAACAGTTTGGACACCCCAGCCATAAAGCATGCACAGGATTTTTGCGTTGAACCTAAGCTTAACGTAACTATATTTTTTTTATTTACTTGATGATACAGCATAAACCTTAGCTCACAAACATTATCTTGCAAAGAACAGAAATCAAACACTTATTCATGCTTAAGAAAAAATATATTTTCCCAACCAAATAACCTTTTTTTTTTCTTCATGTAACCGAAAACACACTGTTTCTTTTGTCGGTGTTGGGCAAGAGACACAACATGGTGACGTTTAGTGTGAACATCCAGTTATACAGATACCATGTAGAAGAATTTGCAGCATTTCATTTACAAACAGCCCAAGCACATTGCGCAGTTATTACGCCTCTATATATGATCAGTGTTAAATGTATTTTCCCATTTCCCATTACCTACTGGGTTAAAACTATTGTCATACATGTTATTCTAGTTTACCAGTCAGTCAGCAAAAGGAGAAATTTTGATAAACACGTAAAGAGACTGAAGATTAAGAAAAAATATATTTTCCCAACCAAATAACCTTTTTTTTTTCTTCATGTAACCGAAAACACACTGTTTCTTTTGTCGGTGTTGGGCAAGAGACACAACATGGTGACGTTTAGTGTGAACATCCAGTTATACAGATACCATGTAGAAGAATTTGCAGCATTTCATTTACAAACAGCCCAAGCACATTGCGCAGTTATTACGCCTCTATATATGATCAGTGTTAAATGTATTTTCCCATTTCCCATTACCTACTGGTTAAAACTATTGTCATACATGTTATTCTAGTTTACCAGTCAGTCAGCAAAAGGAGAAATTTTGATAAACACGTAAAGAGACTGAAGATTTTCAATAGCATATACTTACCAAATAGCTACTGCCTGTGCATTCACCTGAATGGTGGAAACTTGGCTAGATACAATTGTCTGGCAAATGTATTTGAATGTGTTTACTGCTATAATCTATTTAACAATAAAACATGTTAAATTTCACACAATTTGGCCATTTTAGCAAGGTCAGTTAACTCCATTGTTGAATGTTTTTGTATTATATTATGTGCTTTTATTACTCATTTACTACACTTGTCAACCAACTGCTGGTGGCTTTTGGTCTACCAAGAACATATATGCTCTCTTAGTCAAAAGGACCATGAAACAAAGATGGCTAGGATACATGCCATTTCCTGTGATTATTATTTACCACAGTCAACGAAACGCCACAAGGTCGGTGGATTGAGAAGCAAGGAATTTGAAGGGCAGTAAAAGTGTCAAACGCGGGGATCGCTGTGGAAATGGTGCTCTTACCTTCTACACAGCTGCACCGAAAATCTACGAGGATGGACCTCGTAAATGGCTTTTGATGAGCGGCTGCGAATTTTGAACAGAGCTCAAAACTTTGAGTATAGTTGTCCAGTTTTTTGCCATCCGACTGAAGTCGGCGTCTGTTTCCAATCATACATACTTTACGAGCAAATTGAGTTGTTCGTGCCTCGACCTGCATGCTAAATGTTGCACTTCTTTACCGTTTTAATCACGCTGGTTTGTTGGATGCTGCTTGCAAGAGCTGCTGCTGCACACCATTCCATTGAGGCTGTTCCATACCAAATCTATTCCTCGGGCTTAACTAGAGAGAATTTCCATCGTTAACCCCTATTTTCAAACCGGATACTACATATACGACCTAAGTAGGGCCCACCTTACCTCTGAGCACTATGGATGCAGACAGGGAACGACGTATAGGCAGCATTGAATAATTTCTTACTTTCGTCTTCCATCTATTTCACGGTCGCCATTTTCCGTGGTGGTCTATGTGGGGCAGTTTATTTTTACATATGGGTTAATCTAAAAGTCGACCATCATAAGACAACATGATGAAAATAAATATTTTATTGAATAAACAAGGCATTGTATTGATTACTAATAGATTACAACAGTTTGACAGTTGCTGAAGTTGTTAAGGCATATTGTTTTTACCACGTAATGTCACGAGTCGGCGCCACGCACCCCCGAAGGTTTGCAATGGTTTCTTCCAGATAGGAGGCATACAAAACCTGAGTTAATGACACTTTCTTTTGGTAGTAGTGTTTTTGTAGGGTTATATGGCGATTTCTCAGTGTTGTTTTCATTAAAGAGCGAAATATTAGGTAATATCAGACTTGTTGTTTTTAAAACGTACTCGTCCCTGGTAGTGAACTTAATAAAGAAGACAATTGTGCGCCAGTATAGGTGAGGTGTTCACAGTATCCCCCAGTGGTGGTCTCCTCATAGGTCTTTGTTGCTCTTGCAGCTTAAGATAAGCTAGTTGACCAATTCAGTGAAGTATTAAAAAAGGAACATAGTTGTATTAAGTAAGGAAAGGTTCTCCTTTAACCGTATTTATAATTAGCTGCTAAATGTATCGAAAATATATCCTAATTATAGGATTGGTATCAATTATAATTGGGGTTAGGTTCTGTTATATGTAATTCTGTAATAAGTGGGCCAGACAATAAAGCATTGGTAAATTTATCAGTTATAAACGAATTATACAGTCATATTAACATTTGAAAATCTTGCAAATTATGCTCACAAATTCCAAGCTTTTGGCTACAAACCTAGCATTAAGGTACGTTTTTCTAAGCCAAACAAAAACATCATTAAACGTCATTAGTGCCCTCTAGTGATTTTTTTTTATGTTGTGTTTCTTATGTATACTAATACTACAAAATTGTAATTATGAATATTTTTCTATTTTTTGTTCTTTTACGAATAAACATTCTTAGCTAAGAGCACCTAATGTTGAAGGATACATATTGATTATGTATGATTTTTATGATGATATTTCAACTTTTATTTATTTATAGTGCCAGATCATAACAACTGTTATCTCAAGGCACTTTACAAAATTATTTAGTATTTTTTTATATTAATTATTTGTTATTTTGTGGTATTATATTTTTATAATATATTTATATATATCAAATCATTGGTTTTGTAAAATGCTCTGGATTGGTGTAAATCTGGTCCATTTGTTTTTCTTTTGCCTTATTCTTTTTCAGGGGCGAACCATACTTTCCCATCTTCCTCTCATTCCCTCTGTATCTTTTACTCTGACTCCTACTATCTCCATGTCCTCTATGTCTGTGTTGTCCCCCTAATGACTTCCTTTCTTATCCTGTCCAACCTTGTCAGTCCTAAAAAAATCTCAGCATATTTAACTGATACTTCACACCATATAGCCATGCTATATGGTGTGAGACCACCATATAGCATGGCTGGTCTCACATTCATGCTGTAAACCTTTCCATCCACCTTGCTGATACAGATAACTCCTGACACTTTTCTCCAGCTGCCTGTGTTCTATTTTTCACATTGTTGTTGTTGTTGTTGTAATTCTAGTAAATGTTCTAAATGCATGATACGAGCACAGCCATGTTTTAAGATAATTTATTGTTTATTTAGTGTAGCCCTGTACCCCCCTAATCATTCTAAAGTCACATCTGTCACTTTGTTTCACTGAAGCCTTACACGACCTGATGGGATGGATGACTCCAGTGACTGTTCTTCATTCCTTGACAGTTTGTTTTTTGGAAAACCTGTTGTCCACAAAGTGTGAGTTATTGTAAATGACCTGATGTCTCTCATTTTATGTGGTCTTCACAGCCCTATATTATCATTATTATATACTTGATCCTATATATTTGGCAGGAAGCCGCTCCAACAGGAAATTGGTCTATGGCAACAAGAGGTGGCTCCATCCCCATCTGAGATTCAGGGAAGTCCATGTCTACAGGAAGAGGCTGAATCACTCTTTCCTCTCAGCAGTATGTTGTTCTCTTGAGTCTTTATCAATCTTGACCATCTCAGTTTGATGCTCATTAGCTTTAAAATTTAACTGAACTATTAACCCACTTTATTGGTTTCAATCTCCCCGTCCGCCATTTCCTCAGGTCATCTTCCACCAATATCTTCAGAATTCTCAAAACCATTTTTACATACACCTATCAACACTGCTGCAACATACAAAAATTTCTATTAATTTCAGGTCTGATCTTCAACAAAATATTCCATTGTCTCCAAAGACATTCCATCCAGTCAGTCTTCTTTGAACAAAACCCTTCAGCAACAGGAAGTCTGGGCTTCACTGTAGTACCCTTTTCCAGAATAGCAAACATCCAAAACAAATCAGACATACATTCCTTTCTGCTCTCTATATATCAGTTACTGTTACACCAAGGCACAAAAATCTGATAAACCACTCCCCTTTATTGGGTATAAATTACTAATGCATTCCTTGGTTAGACAGAGGTATTCTTTCCAAGCATAAATGCAGCGACCTCGTCCTTGACAAAATGTTGCTGAATGCTGTGATTCTTCTTCTTCGGGTTCCTAAGTTTCTAAAGGTCTTTGGATTATTTTTCAGCTGACTTGCTTTGAGTGTTTTGCCCGGTGCAATATATTGGACAGAAAGTCTAGAAGTAAAACTTAATAAAGAGCAAAAGTTCACATCATATGGTCCAAAAGTATGTTTTCATTATAAGTTTTGCCTCTTAACTGTTCATTAGGTTAATCATTTTCATTATATCATAACTATGAAGAGCTAATAGTTTGCTGCCATAAGGAAGTCCTTAATGAAACAGAAAGCTATTTTATTCTAATATAGTTGAATTATAGTGGATATATTCTCTCATTCATTTGTGGAACTTACTGTTGTGGTTTATTTTTACAGTAACAGATGATCTGTTTTTAATATCCAAATATTGTTCTCCTTGACTTACAGGTAACTCACAGAAGGATGATTCATTTTTACCGTTGTCACATACATTAAAGGTTTTTGCTGGTCTTGAAGGTAAGACTTATTCTTGCGACTACAACAGAGAGATTTTGGTGACCTGTGGCAGCTCTTGCAGTAACGCGGTCAACGCATGTGATGTCCTGTGGGAAGGTGAAGGTTTTGGGGATTGTTACACTAGGAGTGATAGAGGAAGAGGTGAATCCCTCCAGGATTCCAGTCATGTGGAAAACACCAGGAGGCCTTTGGCTCTAGACTGCTCTAAAGACCCTCCTCTACGGAAAAGGTATCTCAGCACCCATTTGTATTTCTGAATTTACAAGTTGTTTCATATGAGAACCTCAATGAAAGGACTGACATGAATGAGTTATACGAGATGGCTGGGATTGGACACCAAAATTCTTTTTGTCCAGTGAAATGTGAACAGTTAATTCTGCTTCCTCTTTAACCTACCAAACTGGGATTGATGTCATAACTGTTAAAACAACACCCAGATTAAACAATTTTTTATACCCAGAAGAAAGAGAGGTCGTTCAACACTTCATATATTCTTTTCCTCTTCCCCCTTTTTCCCCCACAAAAGCTTGTTCAAGGTGCAGAAGTCAAAGAGTGGCAGTGACTCAGACATCTCAAATAGCAGCAGCAGTGTCAGCAGCAGCAGCAATCTGACAGCATCCAGACCTCAAACTTTTCTCAGTCAGGTTGCCATGGCGACAACTCTACCTTCCCAACAGCTGCCCAGGGTGACAGTTTGCAAAGCAGATCTTTCTGCTCTCCCACGAAAGCCCCCTTTGCCACCTCCGCTTTTGGGTTCATCTGCAGCATGTGGTCGACCCCTGGAGGGGACAACGGACTCAGAGATGGCGGACAAGGTCACAAAGAGAGCTTTTGTTCCACCCATGACGCCTCAGCCGCTCTGCATCCAAGGTGCTGCACTGCACTGACAGGGACACAGACACACATTACTGTGACATTCTAAGACTGCTTTATGAAACACTTCCCATAACGCTTATGTAAAGTATCACAGCCAATGAGTGTTTCTGTGCCACCTGTGGCAGTTTCTGCCTGGTTGTGTTTTATTATGAGGAGGTAAAATGAGGTGAAGTCTCCTCCTTGACTACTACGGTGTAATAAAGCAGGACAGGCACTAGGTGGTGTACTGATGTACAGTGGTGGGCTGTGGTAATGAAAGGCTAATTTTTAGAACAAAGAATAGCTTTCCAGATTAAGCAAATATCAAATACTGTATGTGTGGCTCACAGTTAAAGTTGGATTATGTTATCAATCTGCGCCTTTCAGGATCATCTGGAGCTGGAGTTTTGCGCTCTGTTTCTGAAATACGTATCCTTTTCCTAAAATATTTGAGACATTATTTATTATATAAAAGTATTTTAAAATTTCTCATAACTGGAAAATCACAGCATCCAAGTTCAGACCTGTCTTCAAGGACTTCCCATTCTTCAATTATGTTCAGTCCAAAGCCCTTGATGATGTAAGATTACAGAAATGTCAAACAACAGCTCTCGTTTTCTTGTACCTATCTGTTAAACTGTTGTTTTCCTGGAGATATTAATCTTTTTTATTGATTTTTTTAAAGATTCTTTACACAGATAAAAATTTTGTGGCGTGTGCTCCCACTGGGTCTGGTAAAACTGTGTTGTTTGAACTGGCCATCATTCGTCTTCTTATGGAGACGTCAGAACCTTGGAGAGACGTGAAAGCTGTGTACAGTAAGCAAACATTTGATGTGACCAGGATCTGATGCATTCTTACAGTATTCAGGGAAGTATATTGAAAAATAACATTTTTTTTCAGGGAAAAGTAAATTTCCTTAAAGAATCCCCCACCTCCCAAAAAATTTAATTGCAGGTTATGGTTTAAAATTAGAATTAAAATAATATTCTAGTGCTAAAAAACAGCAATAGGTAAAAATGGAATGTAATTGATGTAAAACTAAGTTAGGAAAAAGAATATAATAATTTTAAAAACAAAATTAAATCTTATATTAAGCCATTATATTATATTATGCCCCGAAATCTGGCAAAGGATATGTGGAACTAAGTTGAATACATATATAAAATGTTCCACTTTTAAACACTTTCAGGTTTGTAGAAGTAAATTATACTGCCTGTAGAAGGCATGAGCAAACTATGGCCTGGGGTCCAGATAAGGTCCATTTGTCTTGCACACCAAGCATGTCCAAAAACAATGTCATTAACTTACATTATATATTATAATTTCCCTACTATGTCTGTGCACAGTACACCATATTTCCCCAATACATGTGGTGTAGCAAAGGCTGAAAACATTTAAGCATTTTTCTTCACACAAAAGGCTCCAACAATCTGCCCCTGTTCAAATTTCAGTTCCTTTGTGGCCCACATGTCAAGTTTGCCCAGTTTACTTTATGCATCATACACCTGAACAAAAAGTGAAGCTAGAACATCTCATACCATGCTTTTCTTTTGTGCTCTTTTAATGATTTTGTGTCTCTTAGTTGCACCCATCAAGGCATTGTGCAGCCAATGCTTTGAGAACTGGCAGAAGAAATTTGGTCCTCTGGGGCTGAGCTGTAAAGAGCTGACCGGTGACACGGAGATAGATGACTTTTTTGAAATACAGGACTCCCACATCATCTTGACCACGCCTGTGAGTGATGTTGTTCCAAAACTGAACCAAAGCAATGTGTAGACATTTCTTCTTCTTCTTCTAGCTATCTATCTATCCTCTGTAACCTGTAATTTTAACTCCAACTACAACAACTGCATGTTCTCTCTCACTGCATCCATAATTCTCCTCTTTGGCCTTCCTCTTTGTCTCCTACCTGGTAGCTCCATCTCTAGGATCATTCTCCTACCAATATAACCACTGCCCTTTCTCTGAACATGTCCAAACCATCTCAATCAGGCTTCTCTAGCTTTTTCCCCAAACCTTCCTGTCTGTGTTGTCCCTCTTATCACTTCATTCCTGATCCTGTCCATTCTTGTCTCTCCTAAAGAGAATCTGAGCATCTTTCACTCCTCCACCTCCAGCTCTGCCTCCTGTCTTCTACCTATTCCCAATGTCTCTAATCCAGACATCGTGGCTGGTCTCACAACTGTCCTGTAAAGTTAGGTGTGAACATTTAAAGAAGTTAAATATTCAAGCAGAATAGAATAGAATTCAATATGGTTACGTGTTTATGGATCACTCCTTCAGGAAAAATGGGACAGCATGACACGAAAGTGGAAGGACAACTGTCTGCTGCAGCTGGTCAGGCTCTTCCTCATAGATGAGGTATGTGTTTTTTTCTTTAAGTAGTCTACAGTAATACTTTATAGTTAGTGGTTTCCAGGTATCATACATTTGCTTAAATCCCTGTTTAAATGACAATCTGTTTGTTATCATTGTTATTGCATACTTTGTTATTGTTATCATTGTTATTGCATACTATAAACAGATTCATTTCTTGAATCTTGTATCTATTCATGGTATGCAATAACAACGAAGATGATGAACTGGAATTATTAGAATTTTGTTTGATTTTCTGATTCTAATGTTTGCCTTGGATTCAATACAATATCAACTTAAAAAATCAAATTAAAGTAGAATCATGACTGGCCTAGTGGTTGAGGAAGCACACTTAGCTCTGCAAAGGCTTCAGGTTTTAATCCACCAGCTGCCATGTTGCTACTTAGGTGCTATGAGCATAGCTCTGTCTCGGCCCACATAACTTCTTGTGAGCTCACCGCTCACAGTCCGGTGCAATGTGATCTGGGTGGCGCCTGCTGCCCTGCTACCCAGCAACGAACAAGCAGATCAGAATGAATGAATGGGGAACCATGGTATTTATCATACCTTGGAATATATATATGAATACAGTATATATTCATATTCATAAAGGAAGTATAGGAAGAAGCAAGGACAGGACAAACCAAGATATAACTATTCTTCTTTTTCCCAATCATTATCGCATAACCAAGGATGTACCTTAATGTAATTAAAGTGTTTCATTTTAAGTAGTTTGTGCTTTAATTGTAAGGTTTTTTTTGTTTTTCAGGTGCATGTTGTTAAAGATACAACTCGAGGAGCCACTTTGGAGGTGGTGGTGAGCAGGATGAAAACAGTTCAGACTTACAGGAACCTGCTGAATCCAGAAACAGGCTTTTCTATGAGATTTGTGGCTGTTTCAGCCACTATACCAAATATCTCTGACGTAAGTGGTAAAGATCAATCTGGACAGCAGCCCTTTTATCTGTATTTGCAATCAACTAAGCAGGTAGTGGTTATGTTTCTCTAAAATCCAGATTGCAGACTGGCTGTCTAACGAGGTTGGTCCTGCCACATATTTGGAATTGGGTGAGAGCCACCGTCCCGTAAAGTTGAGGAAAGTGGTGCTGGGATTCCCCTGTGGCCAGAACCAAACAGAGTTTAAATTTGACCTGTCGCTCAACTACAAGATGGCCAGTGTCATACAGACATACTCTGATCGAAAGCCAGCCTTGGTTGTGAGTGTAGAAATTTTATGTATTTATAAATTTCTTTTTTTTCTGATTTAATATTTTTCTTTTATGCAGTTTTGTTCTACAAGGAAAGGAGCTCAGCAGTCAGCTGGAGTGCTGGCAAAAGATGCTCGATTCATCATGAGCATTGATCACAAGCAAAGGTATGTGAATGGTCTGTGATTTTCTCAAAAAAACACTGAAATCTAGATCTTAATGTATTGATTATAACTGCACTATGGTTTAGACTAATCCAGTATGGAAACTCTCTTCAGGATATAAAACTGAGAGGTGAGTATTCAGGAAAACTGGCCTACAAGTAAACATTTACTAGACTAAATACTAACTTTAAACCATTTTGTGTGTGACACAGACTTGGTCATGTTAGGAGTTGGCTACCACCATGCAGGAGTTTCCTTGTCTGACAGGAAGGTCGTAGAGGAGGCCTTTACTCATGGAGAGCTGCCTGTCCTTTGTGAGTCTTTTAATGCAAATTGTTGTGAAACTACACTATCATGACACACAGTCTTTTGTTTTATTTAGTTTGTAACACTATAGATAGAAGCAGGAAATTCTAGTGCCAGGTGGCGTCAATTGATTTCCCGAGAGAGCTTATCCAATCACGGGACACGCACGTGTTGACTTTTGCATAGGGCCAGCTTGAAGGCCGTAAAGTTGCAATCTCGTGAGATGATTGTTCTGAATGCTGTCAACTGAACGGGCTGTGTCCACTAAATTACAGCAGGCTTAGCCCTCACTTTTGATTCTGAAGGCTGTGGCAGATTTCATGGAACCTGACAACACTAGCTAGCTGAAATATGACTGAATAAAAAGTTTTTATACAACTTTTTAAATGTAAATACTCTTTTTATATTAATAAAAGCAATTTTATTTTAAAATATTTAAAATAAATGTGTTATTCTGAGTATCTTTTGGCCAGCAGAAAAAGACCACTTTGTTTAGTTTTTTTAAGATATCTTTTGTTTTGCACTTCCTAGTTACTACCAGAACTCTGGCCATGGGGGTGAACCTGCCCGCTCATCTGGTGGTAATTAAGTCCACCACTCAGTACGTGTCAGGCTCCTGTGAGGAGTACAGTGAGGCAGATCTGCTGCAAATGATTGGCCGGGCTGGAAGACCACAGGTAAGAGTGGAGGATGTTCATATTTTTGGACCCACAATGTTGTTACCTTTGAATATTTTTTTTTTTACATCCGCCCAGTTTGACACTTCAGCAACCGCAGTGATCATGACAAAGGAGCAGACCAGAGACAAGTATGCAAAACTTATGAATGGAGTGGAAATTATTGAGAGCAGGTAAATACCGTGCCAAAGTTTTGCTGTCAAGTGCAAGTGGCACAGGAGTTACAGGGCTATTTTTGTTGAAAACCTGCAGCTTACACTCTCACCTAGTAGAGCACCTGAATGCTGAGATTGTTCTCCAAACGGTCAGTGATGTCAATATGGCTCTGGACTGGATACGTTCCACCTTTCTTTACATCAGAGCCCTCAAGAACCCTGCACATTATGGTTAGAGCCTTAAGGATGTTTATGGATTAATTATATGGACTACTGCTGTGTTTCCTTCTGTATTGATTCATGTGCTTTCAGGCTTCTCTGCTGACTTAGACAGACGTGGAATTGAAGCAAAACTACAAGGTGTCTTAAACGTCAAAAAAGTTGACAGTAACATGTTACTAGGACTATTACACGATTAGTTAAAAAGATCTGTGCTTAACTGCATCACCTTTTAAAATTCCTTACTTAGAACTTTGTCTGAAGAACCTGAACTCTTTGGCCTCCATTGATCTTATCCACATGGATGAAGTCATCAACATTAAACCAACAGGTGGAGAAGGTCTTGACTGAGACTTTATGTAAAAATACAAGTGCTACATCGTTAAGTTGTTAATTTTTGCTCTCCGCAGATGCTGGCAAGTTGATGGCCAGATATTGTGTCGCCTTTGACACCATGAAACAGTTCTGCCAAGTGACTGGCACCGAGAATTTATCTGATTTGGTAAGCAAGCAGAGAACACAAGTTGATTTCACGAGTAGATCCAACAAAATAAATTAAAGATTAAGTTTTACAGAGTACAGAAACAATTAAATAATCTCAAATTTATGTAGATTGAGCTTGTGTCCAAGAGCAAAGAGTTCAGCACCATCCAGCTGAGAGTGAATGAAAAGAAGGCACTTAACACTTTGAACAAGGATAAGAACAGGACCACTATCAGGTCAGTGCCATAGTTAGTTATCCTAATTCCTTTTTAGATCTAAAAGACTTTTTTGTGAGCAGTTAGAGATAATCATATCTTTTTGTAAATTTTAAGATTTCCTCTTGAAGGAAAGATCAAAACCGCAGAGATGAAAGTAAACTGGTGGGTTCATTTATTCATTTGCCATTGTTGAATCTTTCTTTTCCTATCAGCTTACCCCTTTTCCAGGGGTATCCACAGTGAATCATCCTTTTCCATATTCCCCTGTCCTCTGTATCTTCTGCTCTGACTCCAACTACCTCCATGTCGTCCCTCACTGCATCCATCAATCTCCTCTTTGTCTCCTACCTGGTAGCTCCATCTCTAGTATATATCAACTGTCCCTCCTCTGAACATGTCCAAACCATCTCAATCTGGCTTCTCTAACCTTTTCTCTAAACCTTACTGTCCGTGTGCTTCATTCTCCATAGAAAGTAGAAAAGAAAGTTATTATTCTTTATCATTTAGATGTCAGTTGTATTTAAATTTAAACTCTATTTCTTCCTATTTAGTTTGATTCAGGCCCATCTAGGTTCCATCCCCATTCAGGAGTTTGGACTCTCACAAGAAACAGTGAAAATCTTTAGGAACGGTTTGCGCATCAGTAAATGTGAGTTTGAATGTCTCTGGAATGATGAGTGATAAAACCATATTGGATTGTTTATTGGTCACTTTTGATACTCATTAGGTTTGTCAGAGGTCCTGAGTCAAAAGTCCAAGACTGGTTTCTCTGCTTTACTAAACTCTCTCATCCTGGCCAAGTGTTTCAGAGCAAAGCTTTGGGAAAACTCCCCCTACGTTTCCAAACAGCTGGAGAAAATTGGTAACTTACTGTTTTTTTTTTGCAATGTATACCTGAATTAAGTCAATAATGATATCAAGTGATATTTCTGTGTTTAAGGTCAGACCTTGTCAACAGCTATGGTCAATGCTGGACTCACTTCCTTCAGCAAAATAGAACAAATACATGCCAGAGAACTGGAGCTGGTCAGTTTGGTTTGTTATTACTGCAATATAACACATTTAAAATATATTTTCTTGTAATAAAAATAGTTAACTTAACATTACAACTTTTTAAAATGGTAGATTGTCAACAGGCATCCTCCATTTGGCAATCAAATAAAGGAATCTGTCATTCATCTCCCAATGTATGAGGTTACTCTAGAGCAGGTAGTTTTATATTTATAGTTATATTTATTTTATACTTACCACCTGGTAATTCACTTCAGATTTCATCTTTTTGTTTCCCTGCATTTTCTACATTTTTTATACTTGGTAGCTTCCAAGGTACAGCTGTGCTACAGCAGAGATTGTGGTGAAGGTGAACCTGAGAAATCAAGCCCAGCTGCTCTCCAAGAGAACAGCTCCAGATCATCACTATGTCTCACTGATTCTGGGAGACACAGACAATAACGCTGTTTTCTTACAGAAAATCCCGTAGGAAAAAAATGTTTCAGTTTTCCTTAATTCAGCAAATACTGTTTTAAGTCACAGATGCATTATGTTCCTCTATTTTAGGGACATGGTTTTGTTGAAGTGTGGAACTTGGTCCAAGAAGATAGAGGTGATGAAGGCTTCAAAAGGAGAGGAAATTAGTGTCAATCTCATCAGTTCCGAATATGGTAGGATAGAAAATCACTTATTATGTATCTGTTATCAGACATGTGTCAAATTCTTACAATTACTTAAATGTGACCTTAAATGCAAACTGGAGTTGGGCCGCTAATACAGTATATGGCCCCTGTTTACATGTGTTCAAGCACGTACATTGTGTTTCATTTTGAACAACACTAGAAAGGCTACAGATAAAGAGACGTGATAAGAAACAAGTACCACTGATGTGTGAATTATTTCAGATTACATTTTTTCATGTGTTTATAATATTAAGCTGTGGCTCTTCCAGTGTTTAGAAAACTGTTTGTTTTCCTATGAATCTAAAAAGTTGGTTTTCATATGAAAAGATCCTACATTAAACACAAAAAAACATCCCCTCTCAACTTTTACAACAAATATAATGTTTACCCTGTGACTTTGTCTCAGATTTTAATATTGATCCACTGTAAATTTAAGTTTAAACACATGCTTTGATAATTAAATAATGGAACTAATGTAATATGCCTCTGCCTGTTCACAGTGGGCTTGGACATCCATCAGAAGTTCAATGTCTATTATTCAGGAGCCAGAAAGTTTGGCACTCATAATCCCAACACTTTGTCATGCAATTCTACTGGCTCAAAACCCCAGCAGCCCACACCAAATTCACCACCCAGACATCAGTGTTTGTCCCAGCAGGAAGTGACAACATTTGTGAACAAACAAGGCACAAATATTTTGTTATTTGAATTTTAATCCAAAATATCACCTGTAATTTAAAACTGGACATAATTAAAAAAATGAAATGCATATGTGTTTTTGTAGATGTCCCAAACAAACGAGAGTGTAACCACTTCTGTAAGAACAAGGAGCTCTGTGGCCATGACTGCTGTGAGATGAAAATTCCACACCTTTAACATATGAATGAATAAAACCAAATCTCTGCATATTACATATTTGGTTCAACTTACTATTTGAGCAAGAACAAATGCTATAATTTCCATCTATATTTTACATTTTATTCCAAGGTAAAGTGGGAGTCTCTGTAGCAAAGAAGAGGACAATGGGTCAAGAGTCTGGTTTCTCCTCATATTTGAGTGATCTGCGGACTAGGTGTGATACACTGGTGCAGACTCCTGTCAAACGACTGAAGGTTAAAAAACAGCACAGAAAAATCAACTAAACAAATACTAAAGTTAAACAAATATCCAAGTTATAGAAGTAATTAGAAAACAGCCTGCATAGTATATGTGACAATGTTTATTGTCAGGGACGACAAATAGAACCATTACATAACAGATGTGCATTCTCTAAAATCTGTTGTTGTGTCAATGTCCTTTTAATGTCAACTTCTTTTTTTTCTTAGATGAAAATGAACCAAACGTCTTTGTCTGTCAACATACAAGAGTTTGCTTACCAGCCCCAAGCCAAGCTTCCTTCTGTTTCCAGGTATTTTTTTGAACTGCAGAGTTAACATCTCTTATTATTTTTTATTACTGCTGGAAAATAAATGCTAAAATGTTCAACAGTTCTAAGCTAGTAAAACTGACAACCAGTTGTCTGTTATCAACAGGTTTGAACGTGCTCACTGTGAGCCACTGGTGAAACAGAACCTTGAGATTGTTGATCTCACAGGAGAAAACTTCTACGATCCCAAAGAAAAAGTTCATTTGGACAATACTGACAATGGTGGGTCATGTTAGAAGATACACCTGATGTTATTATATGCTTGTCCCATAGCTCTACAATAGCCTTTGTTATTAGAGTGTATGTCTTTACCTCCTTCTGTCATATCATATTCCTTGTACTCAGATTATTATGAAACTGATGGGGACATATCTATAGTGGAGGAGATCCCTGCAGCACTCCTGTCTCACTATCCAAGTAATGTCAAACCTTTAAACTGATTTCAGGTTAAAGAATCCATATTTATACTGTCTTTGTGTCGTCTGCATTCAGGTTCCTTTGTGTGGCAGAAACAAGAAACAAGTGGTTGGAGTCAAGGCCTGAGACAGAGTACAAACCAGATCAATAACTCCAGCTCTGGTTACTACCAAACCCAAAGCCTCACTCCTGTAACCAGTAAAGTGACTCAGGGCCACGCTGCTTCATCCTTCCAAATACCAACTGTCAGCTTTGATTTGGGAAATGAATGGGACGACTGGAGTGATTTTGATGATGAGAAGTTGGTGCATGCAGCTCAGATATCAAATGAACCAGACCTTAAAATCCAAAAGAACCAGGAGAACAAAATACCAGGTGAAGCAGGTGATTGTTTCTTGGCTGAGTCTGTGGTTAACTGTTGTTGAGCCGATCTTTTAACATAGAGGTTATATTATTTACTATACCTTAATCTTAAAATGGGCTTTACGAATAATAAAAAAAGACCTAAAAAGATTTTCACCTACCAAGCGTTATCATTGATTATTGATTATTGACAGATTAGAATAGACTATTGACTGATTACAATAGACTAGAATACATCTAATAACACATTTTGTCACCTACCAATCAAAAAAATGACAGAAATTATCTTCAATATATGATTGATATTACAATATAATAACATTTGAGATCTATTTATGCGATCTATTTACTTGTTTTCTGTGCTGCAATATCAGCAACGGCCATTATCTCTTCCTTCCAAGCCCAACCCAACATGAACGCTACCAGAACACCACTGAGGTAAAGAGAAAAGCTGAATACACACCACATTTAATGTTTCTCACATCTGAAATTAAGTCAATTTTAGGACAATTTCGTCCATGGTTACGGTAAGGCCAGAGATAAAACACACACCTGACTGGAATAAGAAGGTAAGTGAACGTGTTTTTACAAAATATTCAGGCTTCGTGACAAAAATGTAAGCATATTGTGGTCAATGTACAATGTTCGTTGTTCTTCTCTTGCTGCTGGTGCAGAGATTGAGCATCTTCCATAACCAACAGACATTAAAAACATTAGAAACCCACCCTGAACAGACACCTCAGCCCCAGGCAGCAATGGACTTTTTCTCAACACTAGGTGTCGAAGCACACACCAGTTCACATGTCAGAGGCGACAGGTATATATAGATATATTTTGCTTCATTAAAAAAGGATTTTCATATTTTTTTAGGGACAAAACAATAACCAAACAATAAGAACCTTCGATTTTACATTTTCTCTGATTACGCCTTTCCTTCTTTAGCATCAACAAAAGAGAGGAGGAAGCCTTCTTTGGAATTTTTGATGGTATATTGTAAAAATGATTGGTGTTAGTGATGTGAATCATTATATTCATACGTTTGTGTTCATATTCACACTGATTCTGTTATTGAAGTGGTTACCAGTTGGTGAAAAATGCTGTTAAGTTAAAATATTTCCTATGTAACACTTTATTTGCTTATTCATTAAAGTGTGTTCAGTCTGTCATGGTGTGTCTGTTACAGTGATTTATTCAATAGTTTAACTCCAGTAAATTAAATAATGATTTATTAAAAATTAGTGGGGCAGTGGTGGCCTAGTGGTTAAGGAACCACTAAATTTCAGGTCCGAGTCCACCAGCTGCCAGGTTGCATGGCACAATCCCCACTCATCGCTCCCTGGGCGGCTAAGAGTTGTCAACTGGTCACTTTGGTAATGGATTAAATGCAAAGGTTGCATTTTGTTGTGTATCACGTATCACAACAAGAAGTTTGCTTTCCTGAAGCATTTCTTACACAAACAAATGGCATTAATGTAAAAGTTGTTAAAAGTGATTTATTTAAATATTTTTATATATTTTACATTTTTCATGTTATAATACAGAGTAATAATATTTATATAAAACGAAGTGCAGAAATACGAAGTATTATTTGTTGGAGACCCGCAATAAATTACAATTTTCATAATGGATTACTTAAATATCCCAAAATGTTAAAAATGTATATAGTCATTAATGAATAAATGTTATTCATAATGAATGTGGATTTTTCAATACTGCTTCCGGGTCTTGCCCTCTTGGAAATCACGTGTGTTTTGTTGACGTAACGCGAGATGTTGACGTCATTTTTAGCGCGGAGTTTGCTGGCGGAAAAAACACTGTGTTTGACTCGGTTCTTGACGGACAGAGTAAGTTTATAACTTTTGCTTTATTGTAATGTATTAATAGTTTGCTCGTACACAGTAGGTTAAACTTCAAAACTCCAAGTCTTGGAAAACTGCACTTTTTATTGTTTAATGACAGCGGTGTTTTCTCTCAAACTTTTGTTAGCCTGTTCGACTTACCAACGCTAGCAGAAAAAAAATGATGAAAAGATAGTTGTTGCTATAATATACCTCGTTTTATGCTGAATATATGAAGTGGGCCTTTTTTTTGTTTGAATTAGATGGCAATGTCCCCTGTCTGCAGTGAAAGCTTTGTTACCGGTGGAAGCGACTTAAAAAATGACAAAGCTCAAAAGAAAAGAAATGCTTCACGTAAGTTTTAACCATCCAAAACTTTAATGTGATTTTGAAATCGTGTAATTAACTAAAACCTCAGGTTAGTCGATTACTTCTTGGTCAACAATTTTATTGATCTTATGCTTGAATATAAATAATATTAAGTAAAAATGTTTTAGATTTAAAATGTACAACATTCCATAAATCCATGAATTAAACTTTCCAGTTATACCAACAAAACAACAGGAAATATTGTATCTAACTGGTATTTTGTGGTTTGTAGGAGAAGTGGAAATGGACATTGAGTTCCTTTATAAGTCCATTCCTCAGGTTGCCAAGGTTTTTCGCATCATAGGCAAGATTGGAGAAGGTACAGGGCTTTCCTGACTGTTTTGAGAATTAAAATCCCTACTTTTACCATGGGATATCATAGGCAATCAACATACATCACCAAATTCAATGTTTTGAACCCTTGCATCAGGTACCTTCAGTTCAGTCTACCTGGGTGAGGCTCAGATGCGCGATGGGAGGAAAGAAATGTTTGCACTCAAGCACCTGATTCCCACCAGTCATCCCACCCGGATCGCTGCTGAGCTTCAGTGTCTCACTGTGGCTGGGTGAGTATGAGTGAGGACCCCAGTTGTATCAATCTACCCTTTTTTGAAGTCACATTTTTCATGGGAAAGAAATCTGAGTATATTTTCCAAACATACCTTGTTCTCTATTTTGTCTTTATCATGTATTTAGGGACTGTATATATGGAGGATATATTGATAATCTATTTCTTTTACTTAGGAAAGCTGATAAAATTTTGTAAGGGTGTATTGCTTTTTGTGTTTCAGCGGCAGAGAAAATGTGATGGGGGTGTCATATTGCTTTAGGAAGGAGGACCATGTTGTGATTGTTATGCCTTATATGGAACATCAAGCTATTGTGGTAAGTATCTGTATGTTGGTTTTGGATGAAACCCAAAAGTTTGTGATGCATGATGATGATGATGACAGACAACAATTCGTGTTTTGGATTTCATTTTCATTTTCTTGTATTTAATGTGAACATATAGTCTGTAGATGTATTTGCACATGTCAGGTGGATTTGTTGTGTGGCTTTAGAAAAGAATAAGCTGTTACTAATTAAAGTTACTTTAACTTACTTAAGATGATTGTTTGAAAACTTACTTTGACACCAGTCATACTCTTTTTGTCAGGACATCATTGGCTCACTGACCTATGAAGAGGCGCGCCTGTACATCTATCATCTGTTGAAAGCCCTGAAACATATCCACCAGTTTGGCATCATTCACAGAGACATCAAACCAAATAATTTCCTCTACAACAGGAAGAACCGAACGTGAGTTTCTCCTTGTATCTATTTCTTTTCTCATATAAACCACATAAAGTCATATCCTCTTGCAGTAGTTGTTTTTTTTTCCCATATGTTTTTATGTGTATTCAGGTGGTAATGTATTTGTGTGTGCAGGTATGCCCTTGTGGACTTTGGCCTGGCTCAGGGAACAGCTGACACCCAGATCAACCTTTTGAAGGTGGTGCGATCTAAGTCATTGACCAAAGGTGGAGGGTTCACTGGGAAACAGGACAACGCTTCCACCAGTCAACGGAGCAAAGCAACGCACTCCCCCCAGTCTAAAACCAAATCTGGTTCCAAAGCTTTCACATCACATCCTGTGTCCTCAAGGCAGTCCACCATGCTGCCACCTTCATCTTCCTCTTCTACTAGCACTGGCACAACCACTTCTTCACCAGCCACTGGGACACCACTAGTTAGAAAGACACGTTCAGTCACCACCACCACCTCCAGGTTTTGCACAAAGACCACAAAGGTGCTACTTTACTGGTCTTTTATTAAGTAACATGAGCACTGGGCTGTAGATGTGTTTGGTTTCTGCTTTTATAGTTTTCCCTTAATTAAATATAATACTGCAGCAATCCAAATTATGTTTACTTATTTATAATAGATTAAATATGAAGTCTCTCAATGAAAGATCTTTTTTTTTCAACTTTGTAAGCAATTTTTCTGAATTCCAAATGTTTTTACTTGCAGGAATTGAGAGGACTTCGAAAAGTGCAAAGGCCTGTGTTTGGAGAGAAGAACCTGAACAGCTGTCCTCCTGCTGTCTCTCTCACCAAACAGACAGAGGTAAGAAAAACCATACCAGCTTTAAATGAAGAAGTACGTCCTTGCTGTAATTTACTTGGCTATCTGATTTTTGTCTCAACCAATGGATTGACTTAAATGCACAGGTCCATGGAGTGTGTTGGACATTCATTGTCACGGCAAGAGAGGCTGAACTCACTGTTTATAAGTAGTTATGTTACTCATTATGCAGGGACAGTGGTTACAAAAATATGCAGGGCCAAAAACAAATGAATGTAGCTCAGTAGGTCATACATCTGCAGATGTAAAAGTCATCTTTATTTACACACTGACTTTGCTCCTTATTGGCTGGTTTACCTCAGATTTATGATGGTCTGGACATGTTCAGAGGAGAGAACATAAAGGTAGCTGAGCTTGGACTCAGAATAGAGGATGGAAAGAACGGGGAAATGGAAAAGGATGATTCACTGTGGGAACCCCTGCAAAAGGGACAATCCAAAAAGGGAAGTAGAAGTGATGTACTCACAATACACTGTAGATTCAGGATGTTCTAATGCAAGAACACCTTTGTTCTCAAATTAAGGAGTCATTTTTTATTTTCTTTTTGGGGTGGGGGTCTTAATTTCGTTTAAAGATATTAATGATTATGTCTCGTTTGTTTTGGGTTTTTTCTTGATTTGGTTTTTCTTAAGGCTGTGAAGCCTGTAAAAACACAAGACCCAGCCAACCGCAGGCATTTGTTGGCCAGTCGTCTGCCCCCTACTACCAGGACCCAGAGCAGCGGTCAGAGACCACATCGATCTGTGCAGCAGAGCTTCACATGCAGCTGCTACATGACTGATCGCGTCTGCAACATCTGCATGTCCAGGTAACAAAATTTCCAATTTTTTTTTTTTTGTTTGATTCCCAAGTGTTTTGCTTTTCTTCTGCTTATTTTTAAACTGCTAAGAGCTTATTTTTCCTTTTATGCATTTTATTGAACTGGAAGTCCCTTTTGTAAGATGTTCCTTTCCTTGTCTTGAGTATTAGAATATTTAAAATATGACTCTATTCTGATTTTGACTGTAGGAAACAACAGGTGGCGCCCAGAGCTGGAACTCCAGGTTTTAGAGCCCCTGAAGTCCTGACAAAATGTCCAAACCAAGGCACAGGTGAGAGACTGAAGCTCCAGATTAAATGCTTGATAAACAGCAGCACAAACACATTTTCTGTCAAAGGATCGTTCATATATGTCTGTCTGATCCTACTGCTGACATTTATTTGTGAATTATATTTTTTCTGCTTGTGCTGTAGCCATTGACATGTGGTCAGCGGGTGTGATCCTGCTCTCGCTGCTCAGTGGACGTTATCCCTTTTTTAAGGCTAGCGATGACCTACTGGCCCTCACTCAGATTATGACCATACGAGGCTCCAGAGAAACCATACAGGCAGCTAAGTCATTCGGTTTGTATATTTTAATTGTCATTTCCCAAGTCTAATAAATTAATCGGCACAATGTCCTTAACCTACGGTGTTTTCTTGGTTATGTCGACATCTCCTATACATTTATTAAAGTCTTGTTTCATCATTATAATGTAATGATAGCGGTAGAACTTATTATATGGGGTATATATCACAGCAGACAACTTTGTTTACTTTTACAGTTACACTGTATACCTTGGATTTTGTGTTATTTTTGCCCTTGGTTTTTCTTCCCAGGCATAAATCAGATTCTGCTGATACATTTATTTCCTAGATTGTGACTTTTACCAATTCTAGTGTATGTGTGCTCTACGTAAGTGGTGTCCTTATGGTTAAGGAATCTAGCATGACACCGTCCCCACTCACAGTTCCCTGGGCACTCAAAGCTGCCCAGTGTTCACTTTAGTGATGGGTTGAATGCAATGCTTTCCTTTCCATAAAGTGCGTGCGGTCAGACTTATGGTGAAAGTAATATCACGCTCTGTGTATATCTAGATTTCAACCCATTGAATTGGTGACTGAAAGCTGCATATGCTCATATGTCTTTTGCTTTGTGCGGTTAAACTTTAATAAATGATGTATCCTATATTTATCTATAAGGTACATTTGTCAAATTTTAATATTTTCCCTCTATTCAGGCAAGTCAGTGATCTGCAGTAGAGAGCTACCGTGTCAGAATCTCAGAATCCTATGTGAGACCCTCAGAGGACTGAGACCATCAACGGAAAACGAGGAATCTCATTCAGCTCATCAGGAACCCTCACTCAGTAGCAGCAGACAAACGTCAGAGAAAGAGGACGCAGCTAAGGGCTTTGACACAGTCCCCGGTGAGGCCTACAACCTGCTGGACCGGCTGCTGGATCTAAACCCTGACACCAGGATCACAGCTGCTGAGGCGCTGCAACACCCACTTTTCCAGGACCTGCAAGAGGAACTCTAGAAATGAGAGATGACGGTAATGTGCAGATGTTTACATTGGCTGTTAACCTCACCTTATAATTAATTTACATTTTGCACTTTTTTTTTTTTTTACATTTTTCACTTTTTTTTTTTTTTTTTTTTTTTTAGTGTTTTAACAAAAATCTAAGACGGATCTAATTTCTAATAAAAGTGAAAACACATTTCACATATAGGAGAAAGTTAAAATTATATATTTTATCTTTAAACTCTTTGACATGTCCTTGTATATATCTATTTGTATAAATTTAAGATATTATGTGTGTGTGGATATGTGCTCACGTATATACATATAATTATGTGTATATATGCAAGTGGGTATGTAAGTAGCCATGTGTGTATGTGAACATAAAGTGTTTTACTTTTTTTTACATAGATGTAATTCAGTCAGTATTAGAGGTTAAATTATTAGTACATGGCTTTTTATTTATGTAATAAATACAAAATACACCCTACTTAGTGCTTGATCATTTTTGCTGGTTCCACCTGAGAGTGTGATCTAGGACACATACAGTATTGTCCAGATATCTCGTGGTTAACTGACTCTTGGATAAATCTACAACAAAGAATCTTATTCTGAAAAAAAGACCATTTTATTTTACTTTTCAGACAACCTGACTGGCCATGATACAAAGGATGAATTTGTTCAAAATGATTCTGTTTGGTGACTGTGTGAAACATTTTAAGAGTTCAGAGTTAAATAGCAAACTTGCTGATAAGTTACATAATTACTTTAAAGCAAGTCTGTTTCTCAGCTTTAAACAGAATGTCCAATGGGGGCAGCTGTCATATAACAGTATGCCCTGAGATACAGTAGTTAGACGCTGGTGTTGAGGACTTTTCTAGAGAGTTTCCTTCATGTCAATGAGTTCCTCTACTCTCACCAACACGCTCTCAATCATGTCAAACGTGTGCAGGGCTGAGTGTAGAGCCTGAAATGGATCACAACAGAACATGTATAAACGTATGAAGGGCACAGTCTTTACATGAGACAAATCTAACGTGTCAAATAGTGATTAATAGAATAGAATGGTCACTTTATTGACAATTTACCTGGGCCTATTTAGTTAAACACACCAGTGATATACCGACAGGAATTGAAGAAAGGCAAAGATGATGAATCTAACTTCTTTCAATTGGAAAGCTATCTTTACAGCCATCTACTGCCACTAATAGTATGAAATTGATTTAATTTACTACCAATAATAATAAATGAAGTAGTAACCAACCTCAATCTGTGATTGCGATGTCATTGGAGGCAGCTTCTCGTCACCGACTGACACAGAAACCTTTGCTTCCTCTGTGAAAAACATTTAATCTTTAAAAAAACAAGCACCCTGCTTTGTTTTTTACAATTTTAATTACTTTTAATCCATAATATAAAACATTAGAGAATTAATAAGCTTAAATAATACCTCTCTGTCCTTTGCTGCTGATTTTCTTCTCCTCCATGGTGTTCTGCAGCTCTTTCTCATAATGAGCTCTTGTCATGTTCACCCCGACACGTAGAGGCTTTATGAACGTATCCTCAATCTTATAAAGCTCTGTCCAGATCCCTGTCTGTAATTTGACATCAGCAGGAAGGGTTGACAAAAAATAAAGTTCCAATAAAATAAGGTAAAGAAAATGGGTGGTAATTTAGCAAAATAATTAGTGAAATTAATGAAAGTGGCCTGCAATCTTTCAGGCTCAAAGATTACTGTGTTTGCAGGTGTAAAACTGATCTTACCTGGTTCTCTGTCACTTTATCTCTGATGACCAGGTAGCGCAGCAGGTTCAGAGATTCCATCACTCTGTAAAATAGATATAGTTATTTTCTTCCTGTGTGCTCACCACTCACAGAAAAGCTCACAGTTAAGTGAAGTGTGATTCAAGACACAGTAACTGATGAGCAGATAAAGAAAAACTAGGATGTGAGTCAAACTTCAAGAAAACAAATTTCACATTTTTATTATCTTTGATAGAAAAGTACCTGTCCAGGTACTGCAGCAGGTCAGTCTCCGGTCCGTCTGGTAGGACGAAAACCTTCCTCAGCAGAGGCAACAGATGAATCCCCAGAAACCAGGTGTTACTTTTACCAGGCTGAGATAAGATAAAATAACTGACTATTATTAGGGAAAGTTAAGATATGACTTTTGATAAAACCTCAACCAAACACTCACAGAGCAAAAACTCACCTGCAGGGCAGAGTCGATCTGATTCTTGATGTTTTTGATGATGTAGCCCTGGACTCCTGAGTGACTGATGACCTTCAGTAAGTACCTGTTTGTACAGTTGTGAAAATAAAAAAACTTAACATTTCTTCATGAAATAGGTCAATAGAATATTTCTCTTTCTGAAAACTTACTGGAAAAATTTGTACTTGGCTTCAGTGTTAAACTTGTCAATGCTGAGCTGGAATATTTTCAAGCCTTTAGTTCTCTGATTGGAGGATAAAGAGTGAAAACAAAACCTTTCTTAGAGCAGCTCTTACTTTGAACTAAAACTAAACATTTCAAGTCCTCTCTACACAAATGTTCATAAATCACGTTAATTATACTAATGTTAAAACTCACCTGATCGTGTCTGGAACACATCGTCATGACATTCACCAAGTTCTGTGAAGAACATTTACAGATTAGTAACTCTGGTCACCACATGTGGGCAGCACAAACGGCAACAGACCAAAAAATAAAAAATAAAAACACTTGAGTTTTACCTGAGGGACAGTGAGGAAAGTTTTGATCTCCAGCAGGTCAGCACACAGAGTTCCATTGTCCACTCGCACCAGACTCTTCTCGTAGAGCTCCTGTTGATGGTGAGAACACATGTTCAATATAGCGGTGGAGTAAATATTGGGTTCTTCTACTATTAGTTCTGCTGATAATAATAGGAAAATACTTAATGCTCCATGGTTTGCTAACTTCTTGTCTTTTAGTGAAATATGACCTCAGGCCAGATGGTGGCAGTAGGTAAGTCTATTTAGAATAGATAAAATACATATTAATAATGGGGTTCTCACCAATCCTTTCTGAATGAAGTTCTCCTCTTTTCTGAGAAAAGAAAAGAAATACTTATCAGATAATCATATACAATAATTATTTTAAGGTTTTGATAACAATATAGTGACATTTGGATTTTTCTTATCAAGGCAAATGCATATAGAGCCGGTAAAGAACAAGCTGCAACAACCTCATTTACTGTTATGTTTACCTGGACAACAGCACGCAGATGTGCTCAATGTTACAGCGAAGACAGAAGACAGGACTTTAGGGAGTGGAGAGAAAACATCATTAGTTATAAGCATGAATGTATACATTATAAATGTATTAATATTTTTTTTTTTTACAAATTCAAAAATGATGTTAAATCTCTGGTCCCATTATTGGGTCATGATGGCCTTGGTTTGCCTATGCCTCGTTTAAAGGAAACATTAACATGATGAATCTGGGGTCATATACTTGTATATACGTTTAATTTATTTCCTAAATAATGTCATTTAAAAATAAAATTCTTAACTCTAATAATGGCTGGCAAATGAGCTAAAATTGCACTAAATGATTTACCTGTAAACATAAGGAAATATATCAGCAGCTAAGAGATGGACAAAGACCAGGTGAGCCAAACTGGCCAAAGACTCTTTGGGATAACGAGATTCGTCCTCCAGAAATCCTGGGACTTGTTTTCTTTTCAGCACTGGCTGATGGACCAGAGTGGTCAGAGGTTCTCCAATGGTTCTGAGGATATCCTGTATCAGGTAGACGTACACGGTTAAAGACATTCATTTATCTTCCCAACACATACTGTATGGGTTTTTGTGACTTACCATAATGTCTCTGGCAAAGCTCCTGAGAGAGGACACAGCAAGGCCGTCAGGTTCCCTGAGATGTATCTCCAACAGGGGGCGACTCAAGGTCTTCATACAGCTACAGAACAAGCAGAAAAAAAACCATGGTTCAACCAGAGCTCCTATTATGGAAGCTCTCTGCCGTGATGCAGCCATCGTTTAGCAGGAAATCTCTTACGTACAACTTAAGCAGTTCTGTCCTTAGTTCTTCTTCCTGGTCAGTGCCCTGTGTGATGGTCATCTTCTGTGTGCTTTCACTCAGCTCTTGACTTTTCAGGAGATTTTCCCTGACCTCTTGGACAAACGGTCTGATGAACACTATCAGGTCTGCGCAGCAGCGACAAAATGAAAAGACGTCATCTTCCTCTTGCTCTTTGGTCCGGGGTAGAGGCAGTTTGGTTACTTGGTCCAACACAGAGGACAAGGTCATCCCCAGGGATGAGGCCTTACGGTTGCCAAGACGTAGCAGAACTGCGAAGAACAACAACAAAGGTCTGAGGGAGAAGCAACAGTAATAATATTATTTGAGTGATGTTGTGATCTGTAGTGAGAGTAGACAGCAGCTGGAAGAGAACCTGGGAGGGTGGTCCTAGAGATGAAGCTACCAGGCAGAGGACAAAGAGGAGACAGATGGATGCATTGAAGGAGGACATGGAGGTAGTTGGAGGAAGAGCAGAAAATGGAGAGAACAGGGAGAGATGAAGAAAGGAGAAGAAGAAGTAATATTTGAGGCTGTATTGCTGACCTTTCTGTAGAGGACTCAACAGCAGATGGATACTTTCTGCTATGGTGTCTAGATCATCATGTTCCAGGTTCTCCAACAGACCAATTAGAAGCTCCTTGGGGCTGCAGGACTAAAACAATGGAGAATCACTCATATCTTCTACAGTAAGACTTTTATCTTGGAGACTTCTAGAATGTTCTCTGTAGTGAATCTATCACTGTAGAGACCAACAAACCTCAATAAGGTGGTTGAAAATGGCCAGGCATTGAGGAACATTCCGTTCTTCTTTCTGAAGCAACACTCCAACCAGTGGAGGCAGCAGACTCCATCCCATATATCTCACCACCTCCTTCAAACGGAGCGTAACAAACAGCCATTACATACAGAAATAAATACACATGAACATGGTGTTACAAAGGCCCTTTAACCATGTGTACCATATTCTTCTCATCAAGGATGATACTGAGGACCTGGGCAACATTTCCCTCCTCGATGCAAGTTCTGCCTGATATCATGAAGACATCCTGGTCCTCGCTGGTGTAGCTGTCCACAGGGAGAGCTTGCTGTATGACACAAAAACATAATACAATACATGTCAATTTATAAGAAAGTATTCAGCAGACAACACAGTTCCAGGTCATATAAACAAAGCTATTACCAGTTTTTCTTTTATAATGATATACGTGTGGAAGAAAGTGCAGTCTAAAAACACGTTAATAGAGGAAAGAAAAATAACTTACACATCTCTGGACAACATCACTGAGCTGCTCCAGGGCCATCTCTGTCAAAAACACGTGCACTTCCTTTAATCTATGAGCTTGTAATACACTTAATACACATAAGCCGCCGTAACTGAAAGATGCTAGTTTATATTCGTTAAAATTACCCTTGCTTTTAAATCTGGAACTTTACCTTTTCGGCTATGAAGTCTAGAGATTTCAGTCTTGTCACCGGTTATACTTTTATTACTTCATTATAGATAAAAATACATTATAACAAACAATACATGTTCCAAACAGCGGGACTAAACTGTCACGATGCCGGGCGGAATCATACGACGAGTTCCATGGCTTTATTGTCCAACGTCTCTTTCCGTAGGCGTCATTACGTCACAGGTCAGAGTGAAGGTAGTGACAGCACCATCATGGCGGCGGTGGAGAAAAGAATAGGGCCAGCTTCTTCAAAAACCTCCAAAAAGGGTAGGTTTCGCATCCACAATATATTTACTGCGTCAAAAAATATTATATATTAATTTATATGTAACCATAGTTTATAAACTGCGCATAAATGACGCCCGGTAGAGCGTTTACTATGAATAATCAAAAAAGTCTTCAGGAATTATTTTTTTAGAGTTGTGTCATAAGTTTATTTATATGGTCCTTATTTACAGGAGGAAAGACACTTACGGCTGCAGAAGAGGCTAGAAGGTGAGAGATATCGATAAAGAATCAGCAGAATTACAGTTGTTTAAAAAAATATTAATTGTATTGTGGAACACGCTTTAAGAGATAATTTACCAGTGGCATGTTTATCACAAAAATAGGCAAATTAAACAACGTTAGTTACCTTCTTGGCTGAGGTTTGAATGTTGTATTCAGGAGAGAGGAGGTGAAGGAGAAACTGAGGGAGAAGCTCGAGCTGGAGAGAAGAGCTATGAAGATTGTGGAACGACTCCTGGAAGACAGTGTGGCTGAAGATTTCCTGGTTGACTGTGTATGTTTCCAAAGCAGTAAATTTGGTGGAATTCAATCAAAGCCATTTTCATTCTGGAATTTTGTTGACCATTCATTGATATTTATGTTCCATATGACATCTGATAGTGAACCTTTTTAATTATTTTATTCTGTATGTCAATACAGTTTTTTGCTTTTTAACACCTGTCATGTACAACTTTTTTTTTTCAATATCTGTGATATGATTTTTTTTGTCATATTCTTACAGGCTAAATTCATCACCCCAGCTTATTACAAGGACGCGGTTGAGGAGAGATTTATCGTCAAACTCTGCGGTTATCCCATATGTCCAAATAAACTAGTCAAGGTAAGATTCTAGATCCTTTGGAAGAAGTGTTAATATTCATTTAAATTATTTTGATATATGCATTACATATATACTGTGGTTCTTGTAGATCCTGACACAACAGTATAAAATATCTACTAGGACAAATAAAGTGTACGATATTTCAGAGCGCAAGGTAAGTCCAGCTTTGTGATTTTTTTTTTTATATTGAAAAAAAAAAACAGTACCAGTCAAACACTGTTTTTCTTCTTCTTTCCTGCAGTGTTTCTGTAGTAATTTTTGTTTCAAAGCCTCTAAAGAGTTTGAACTACAAATATCAAAAACACCACTTTGGCTAAGGCAGCATGAGAGGTACAGTATGTTCCAAAGTGCAGTATTACTTTTGTAATTTTTCACTCCATGACAACATTTGCTTTGGTCTTTGCCGTAGTCCTCCTGAAATAAAGCTGATGAAGAAAGGAGATGGGTATATATCCTCTTATTAAATTAGACATTTAAAATATCCTCCTGTCTAATATGACTTAATATTAACAAACAAATGTCTTTTTAACGCTTTGGTTTTAGTGGAAGCTCTGGTGAAGAGGTGATTCTGTCGCAGAAATGTGTTCAAGAGGATGATATAGAGAATCCATCAGCAGCTCAGTTTGGAGATCATTCTGATCTTCCTACTCACAATGACAACAGTGACTTGGAACAAGAGCAGGACTTTGTCTCCAGTGTGGTCTCACAGCGACATGGACCCAGAGTGCACTGGGGAGACCTGCCTGAACGCTCAGGTGAAGATAGACGAGAGAAACAGGAAATAAAATCAACAAGAGAAAAACTGAATAGAGTAATCAATGGAGAGAACAAGTATCATGTGCTGGGTAAACATAAAGACATGGAATCTGGAAAAATGAAAGAGAGAGATGGTGACACAACAGAGCTGCAGTGTTGTGCCTCAGACTCTAAAACTGATGCAGGACGGTGTCTAGAAAAGGAGGAACATGCTCTGGAGGAAACAACGGCTAAAATGAATCTGTGCAGTTTATCTGAAACAGTCGCACGCACAGTTCCTATGTCTGGACATCAAACAGAAGCAGGAGAATCACTAGCTTCTCCTCAAACTACCAATTTAACAGAACACAAACCACAGTCCGATCAGAACCCTGGACTCAACATCACACAGGTCGGCATGAGTAAAAAAGGAGCAGCGGGTCTGCGTGATCTCCTGAAAATCCATAATGTGGCTCCCAAACCTGAGTCTGTGCAGTTGACTCTTGTTGAACACCTGAAGAAAACCCTAAATGAATGGATCACAGAAGAAACGCTCAAATTTCTGTACGGTGCCGACTATTTGATTAACTCCACATACACTGACACCAAGGAGCAGGATGAAGAACAAGAGAAGGAACTGGATGAAGATGACATTGAAGATGAGGGGGAACATAAGGATTTTGCAGAAGCGGATGTGGTAAAAAGACTGTCAGCTCCAGTCCCGGACTATGAGGCTCTGAGGAAGGAGACGCAACAGCAGGAGCTCAAAGTCAAGGAATTTTATAAAGGCACATGGATTCTGTCAGAGGAGGAGGGTCCACCAGGTCAAAAGAAGGTTAGTGAGTCATAAAGGCTGATTCTATGTTAAAAGAAACCAGCCGCTTTGTTTGTTTCAACAGGCAGTAGCCACAGAGGGGCAGTGTAACTGATTAAAACAGGTTTCATTGACGTGTTATTCTGATGCTGTTATGACCGTTCTGTGTAGATTCTCAGTCATCCGGGTAATTCAATCCCAAATTAGTTACTTCGAGAGCAACTGGACATAGTAGGTTTCTTGAAGACGTTTCAGTTCTCATCCAAGAGGCTTCTTCAGTTCTAACCGACTACAGAGTCCTGGTATAGTCCTGTAGTCGGTTAGAACTGAAGAAGCCTCTTGGATAACTGGGGAACTAATTTTGGATGTTTTGACCGTTGTTGCGTGTCGTCCACCAGGTGGCAGTAAAGGACCAGAGCAGGACTGAACCAGTTCTCCCTCTGGTTGACTCTCGGGCCCAGGACATCATTCAGAAACGTATTGCTGTGGAGAAACTCAGCAGCTGGTGTGTTTTGTGTATTTTTGTGTGTATACATTCATTTAATTATGTTTTTCTTTTTAAAGTTAAATATGGTTTATTATATAAGAATTAAAAAAAAAACAGTTACCATGTTCTAAATGTTCTTCGGGTTCTTAAGTTATACTTAATGAAAGAGAAAACCGTGGAATGGTGATGTTACAAGGAGCAGAGGAGGAGCAGGAGTTTTGGTACTGAGGAAAGAGTTAGGAGAGATTTGTGATAAAAAGGTGTCAGCTCAGGTGAAGGGAAAGGTTAACGGGACAGTGGTGAGACCAGCCATGATGAGAGACACTAGGAATAGACAGACAGACAGTTAATGATGCTGTGATTCTCTTTAGGAGAGACAAGGATGTTCAGATTCAGGATTTAGGTCATTAGAGGGACAACACAGTCAGTAAGGTTTCAAGAAAAAGCTGGAGAAGCCAGATTGAGATGGTTTGGACATGGTTCAGAGGAGGGACAGTGGATACATTGGTAGGAGACTGATCATAGAAATGAAGCTAAAAGGTAGGAGTCAAAGAGGAGATACTTAGTGACTGCCACACCCAAACTATTTTTTTTTCTCTGCAGTCTCAGAAACGTTGTGGGTCCACTGCGTCTCACCCTGAGTGACGTCTCTCCAGACTTGAACAAACTGGTCAGGACATTCAGGTCAGTGTAAATCTCATTAAAAGGGTTGATTTGTATTCTTTATACTATACTGTTAATCAATAAAATAAAGTAGAATTCAATTTCATTGTCATTCATCCTGACGATAATAGTGAATCTGGTCCACTAACATTTTAAATTCATTCATCCATTCCATTCATGTTGAACCTGATGCCCCGCGGACCAAAGTCCACTTCTATAACCACTAGGCCACCACTGCTGCCTCCAAAAATTTTAAATGTCTTAAAAAATAATTGAAACAAGTTGAAAAATCATAAGAAATATAGATGTTTTTTCTTGTCAGTGGTTGACAACCGACCATATTTTTCAGTTCACCTATCGAATGTGTCTTTCGAGACTTGGAAAATCAAATTGTTCACGGCTCTGTCCAAATCCTCACAATATGATGACTCATTCGTCCGTTTGATGAAAGGTCAGACAATGAGTCGTCTATCAAAAGGTTAAAGTGATTCCTCAGTTGACTAATTTACTTCCACCCCAGTTTCCAGTACTGACCCTTGAAACCTTCTACACCCTCCTCGCACCGATTACAACTCTCTGACGGGAGGATTTTAAAACGGCACTGTGTTTAAATCATGAAGTCTGTGACTGTGATTTAAAAATTGAACAGTGTTGAACAAAAACCCTGCTGCTGTGAAAAACAGTGAATGACTCAAATCACTGTTTTTGTCAGTACAATACCAAAGATATTGATGGAAGAACAGAAGTGATTTTGGTTAGGAAAACTATAGAAAATGTCTAGATAAATGAAGAAGAACTTAAAGAAAACAGCGGTGTGGTCTGATAATTTGTTTTGCACTAAAGATAGTACAGTGGAGACGCAAGCAAGTTTCGCAAGATGTTTTTTTGTGATACACTGACTCACTGCTGTCCCTCTTTATTTTACCTGTAGCTGTTTCTCTCTCTCCCTCTCACCCCTTAACCATGTCCTCTTACAGTCTTAAAATTTCCTTCCTCAGTTGCACTACACGGTGTCTCACTTTGCCATTTTACTAATTTTCTTAACAATATAATGTAGATTTTAACTTTTTTAACTGTAATTTTAACAGTATCAATCTTTTTCTCGTTTACATAGCATGGGAGTTCATTTAATTCGTATATTATACTGTTGGGGGTTTGGAATTAATTATTTTGTTTTTGTTCCAGTACTGACCCTTGAAACCTTCTACACCCTCCTCGCACCGATTACAACTCTCTGACGGGAGGATTTTAAAACGGCACTGTGTTTAAATCATGAAGTCTGTGACTGTGATTTAAAAATTGAACAGTGTTGAACAAAAACCCTGCTGCTGTGAAAAACAGTGAATGACTCAAATCACTGTTTTTGTCAGTACAATACCAAAGATATTGATGGAAGAACAGAAGTGATTTTGGTTAGGAAAACTATAGAAAATGTCTAGATAAATGAAGAAGAACTTAAAGAAAACAGCGGTGTGGTCTGATAATTTGTTTTGCACTAAAGATAGTACAGTGGAGACGCAAGCAAGTTTCGCAAGATGTTTTTTTGTGATACACTGACTCACTGCTGTCCCTCTTTATTTTACCTGTAGCTGTTTCTCTCTCTCTCTCTCCCTCTCACCCCTTAACCATGTCCTCTTACAGTCTTAAAATTTCCTTCCTCAGTTGCACTACACAGTGTCTCACTTTGCATTTTACTAATTTTCTTAACAATATAATGTAGATTTTAACTTTTTTATCTGTAATTTTAACAGTATCAATCTTTTTCTCGTTTACATAGCATGGGAGTTCATTTAATTAGTATATTATACTGTAGGGGTTTGGAATTAATTATTTGGTTTTTGGTTGTTTCTTAATGAGGTGATACCAGGAACAACACAGACATGAAGGTTTGTAGATAAAGCCTGATTGAAATGGACATGTTTAGAGGTGGGACAGTGGATACATTGGTAGTAGAATGATCCTAGAGATGGAGCTACCAGGAAAAAGACAAGGAGGAGATTAATGGATGCAGTGAGGGAGAACATGGAGGTAGTTGGTGACACAGTAGAAGATACAGAGGACAGGGTGAGATGGAATGAGTTGAAAAAAGGGAAAAACCGAAAGGAAAAGAAGAAGTTGTTCTTTTTAAGGAGGAAAAAGATGCTGCTGTGGGACCGCCTCAAACTGTTAACTTTATCAGGGAAGTTTCTGTTTCAGGGTATATCCTGGATAAATCCAGAAAAATTAAAGAAAGTTAAATAAGATTCAACACCTAATAGTCTGTTTTACCTGATTCTCAACTGTTTTCACTGAAGGTTCACCAACATAAACATCATCCATAAGACTCCAGAGTGGACCCTCATCGCTGTGATCCTCTTGCACTTGTGAGTTTACTGCGTGTGTTCGGTAATTTCGGTAATAAAAGACAAGTATATTTGTGTTTAGATTGTGATTGTGATGCTGCTTCTACACCGTTCATGATCTTCACAAAATGTTATTGGGGGTAAAAAAAAAAAAATACTGCACAGAGAACTAACTCTTGAGTGTGGCATTGTGTCAGGCAACGCCATATGGTGTGTGTGATGCTGGTAGCTCAGATCCGTGCTGCTCCCGTCTTGAGTACACAGAGACTCCTCTTATCTCCACCTGATTGGGACTCTTAACATCCGTGATGCAGGAGCCACACACACACAGGCAGCCTTGGGCACTGTCATAATAAACACACACACACACACACACACAATTCTATGGTACACATTCAGGCAGTGTGTGTGTGTGTGTTTTTAAAGAGACTCTAGGTGGGAAAACTTTCACCTGATGCTTGTCTAGCTCTGATTTATGACTCCAACGTTGAGGTCTTTCTTGAAGATTTTCTTCTCAGTCACCCAGGTCATTTAATCAAAATATAGTAACACTGAAGGCAACTGGACCTTCTTGAAGACACGCCACCATCTCAGAGGCTTCTTCAGTTCTCACTTTAGTTCAGAACTGAAGATGCCTCTTGGATGAGAAAAGGAGACAGAAAAAGAAAAGGAGGAACGTGTTCTGGAGGAAACAACGGCTAAAATGAATCTGTGCAGTTTATCTGAAACAGTCGCACACACAGTTCCTTTGCCTGGACATCAAACAGAAGCAGGAGAATCACTAGCTTCTCCTCAAACTACCAATTTAACAGAACACAAACCACAGTCCGATCAGAACCCTGGACTCAACATCACACAGGTCAGCATGAGTAAAAAAGGAGCAGCGGGTCTGCGTGATCTCCTGAAAATCCATAATGTGGCTCCTAAACCTTTAGGAGAGGTTGGATGTCTTCTAGAAAGTCCAGTTGCCTTCAAAGTTACTATTTTTGTACAGTTCTCCTATGAATGTGAAAACCAAAAATGTTCCACAAATATAACTCAAAGCTGCGAACACGAGTGTTAATTAGCAGATAATATTAGAGCAGCTTTGATTATTATGACTCTATTGAATGTTCAACAAAGAAACAACATTTAAAATAGTGTTTTTTACTGAAATCTAAACATTTTTTTTTTTTACATTTTACATCAAAACTTACATACATACAATTGTATTTATATAAAATCTAAGTGAATTCTTTGAGGACATAGTGTAATGAAAAAAGAACTATTGAGATGAAAAAAAAATGTTGCATTAAGTTATATTTGTGACTTTAGTAATGAATCTGAATTCATCTCAAGAGTGCTGAAGGGAAAGATTGTGCTGCTGAGGTGTTATTTTTGGGGCAGAGGGTTTTTTTTTTTTTCAGACCAGTGGTGTTAAACTCATTTCCACTGTGATGCCACATCAACAATGCAGTTCCCTTGAAGACCAGTTGTTAATGTTAGTCTGTATAGATGTCACTACTCCATAACGTATTAATAAATGTTACAGTCGATTTATTTTTTATTATTCAATAAATTAATATTGTTTATTGCCATGTGATTTAAAAAAAACTTTATCAGGGTAAAAAACTCTCTAAAGCTCTTGCAGTAGTTTTCTTAAAACACTTTCATTCTAATGGATTTCATGAATATTCAGTTTGGAGAGTTTGAAGAAAGAAGAAGCCTTGAGACAGTCATGATAAAAAAAAAAAAAAATCAAGTTTTTTGTAGTTTTTACTTTACAGTTCCACCTGGTAACATATTTACCTGCAGGTCCAGGTTGGTTCTCTATGATTTCATCAGTTGTGATCTAACTTCAGGCTCCTCCGTGGTGCCATTGCTCCATCATGAATAATTTGGTGCGGTGTCTTATCTGTCTGCTGCGTGGCAGCTGTGGAGCTAGTCTGGCCCTCTATTGTTCTGGCCAGCTGAATAATGGATGCCCCCACTGCAACATTAGACCCCAGGGTGAAGTGGAGACAATCCAGCAGTGCACCTCCACAGAGGTGGACACACAACAGGTAGAGGGCAGGGGGAGGAGGAGGCGGAGGAGATGTTGAGGGTTAACACAGCTACAAACAGCTGATTTAAATGCGGCCTGATGCTGGTTAGTGTTGACGTGACACTCGACTCTGTCTGCCTCCAGCTCTACCTGGAAATCCTCCAAGTAGATGTTTTAGTAAAGGTGAAATAAACACCTCATAAAGGTTTGGGGTTTGTTTTTGTTTGTCCTGGAGGTAAGGACATTGGCTTTTTGAGACTGATTGACTCTATGTCAAAAATCACTGGGAAAAAAGGGTTGTCATCAAATAAGGAACAGAACCCAAATTGTTCAAATGTCAAAAAGGTTTTTGATGTGGGTTTCCTGTTAGCTTGGGAGGAAATACAAGAAAATAAATGAAGAAAACTTGGGTTGCCTGGATGCTCTGTTTCCCAAAACCACCACGAACCTGAAATATAATTAATTAAATCACAATTATTTCTTTTATTCTATTATTTATTCATCTGCTTGTCTGTTACTCAGCCACAGGTGCAGATGGCGCCACCCAAATCACACTGCTCCATTCTGTGGGTGGGAAGTTATGTGGGGCAGGACACCACAGTGTCCACCTGGCACCTGGGACCCAAGTCCGCTTCCTTAACCACTAGACCACCACTGCCTAATTAATATAATAATAATACCTTTTTCCTTTTAAAAAGTATAATCACAACATGCAATCTTATAAATCTCTATTCTTTCACTGTGAATATAAATCGAGTTCTGATGCAATCCAGCATATGACAGTAGTGGGGGGTCATAGTGTAGCCTACCTCGGAAGCCCTGAGTTCGATTCCCAGGGGACCCACAGGTTAGATAATCTAAATTCTCTTCTATGAGTCGCTTTGGATAAAAGCATCTGATGAATACATTGTTATACAATCCAGTATAACATTCATTCATCTTCATCCTCTTATCTATTACCTGGTCTCAGGGGACGCAGTCTCCATAACTGCCATCCAAATCACGCTGCTCCATACTGTGAGCCTTCCTGTGGGTGGTGACCCCACTGCAAGTTATGTTGGCTGGGACAGTGCTATCAGGGGCAATCAGAACACCTCAGTGGCAACCTGGCAGCTGGTGGATTAGAACTGGACTAACCTTAACCACGAAGCCACCACTGCCACCATATAGTATATCAATCATGATCAAGAACTGCTTCTAGAAAAAAAAATGTCTCTATTGTCACCAGAAATGTGTAACGTCAAAATGAGATTGTGCACACCAAAAAAGGGTTTGGATCTAGTTAATACATACAGTATATTTTTGTTATTGCCAGCTGTCAAAGAGCAAGACCTAGAGTAATGAAAATAATTAAAATTAGGATGAACTATGAGAAGCTATAAGAGAAAAGAATCCATGCAAATAAAATCTCATGGTAAAAAATAGCCTGTATGTGCTGAGGATCTAATAACATCTTTAACATTTTAGATAATTCTTGCCCTTTAAAGCTCAGAGGTGTCGACGTTTCTGACTGCTCTGAAATAAGACCTGATAAGCAAGTGTGATTTTTATTTCTATCTTTTTTTCTTTTTTTTTTTTAAACCAGGATGTCAGAGGTGTCCGTGGTTGTGAGAGAAGCTTTGGAGATGACAACATCGGTGGAGTATTTGAACACCCTGATGAAAGAGATGAGCCTGGAAGAGCGAGATCTGTCAAACCTGGTTCAGATGTTAAAAAGGAACAAATACACTGACTGAGTGATACCCACTCATGGACAATAACGTGCTATCAAAAGATAATAGTGATTTGACAGTGCAACAAATAACCTGATCATGGCTGAGCGGATTAAATATTTTTGTATTAAACTGAGCAAGACTCTGGATTTCTGCGTTAGTTTTTCTGACTGAAATCTGAGGTTGTCTGTAATGTTTTTCACAAGTAAGACCCCAGATCTATTGGGGTACTTGTCTCAAATTTGACCATGTATCATAAAAATAAATTATCGTTTTAACTCCAGAGCTGAAAAATAACATTTTTAAACTTGTCTAAATCTTTTAAATATGTTTTTCTTAAAGGTTTACCTGGTGTTTTCTATTTATAGTCCATTTTTGCTTGTATATTGCTGTGGTTAATACCATTTGCTCATTTTTGGCCATTATGACTAAAAGTCGGCCAAATGTATAGAAATGTAATATAAATAAAGACGAGGAGGAAAAAAGAAGAAGCCGATCGAGGGGGATGCACACAGATTTTTCTCTGAGACACGATGAGAATAATGCTCAGCAAACAAAAACTCATTTCCATGAAATTTTTAGCCACTCTGTGATCGGACAGAAAAAATGCTGCCAATGCTGCTTCCTGTTGTTGACTGTTTTTAGCCTTTGTCTCTATTTTTGCACATGTGCAGTGTGGCAGGCTGAGGTAATCATGAGTTTTTCACATGATTAATCTTAAGGTGATAATAACTTGTTGTAACCCCATGTACACAACACAACTCGAGTTGTTGGCCTACCACCGCATGACTGAAAAATCCAGAATTACAGTATTAGTATTATAATGTATAGTATTATAATGCAGGTAATCGTGCATCAGTGGGAGAGAATACGCACAATCTCTGGTCCGATGTGCTCAAATCAGAGATGTGGGACTTTGCAGAGCAGTGGATGTAGCAGTGGATGTTTGACCTGTGCTGGAACAAACAAATCACACCCAGCTTCCCCAGTGAAAACACCATGAGTTTATTGCTCCTGCTGCCATAAAAATGACGCTACCTCTGCAGACTTCCTTCACATGAGGCTTTATGACACCCAAATGTCATTTGTTATATGGGTATGTTAACAATGCATGTGTCTGAAAATATTTGGTTTTTAACAGGTGGCGCACGCAGCGAAACGTTAATCCTTTCAATGCGCTGTAGATAGAAGTTCCGAGCTGTCGGGAAGATTGGAGGATTTGATTGATGGCCGTGCACGGCTTCTCGTTTCTCCTGACAGGGCAAACAATCACAGAGGGAAGGCTGAGAGATTTTTGATGAATGGCATTCAAATATTATCCTTTTGATTGTGACTAATAAGCAGGAAAAGTAAGTTGAGTCTCCCTTAGCTTACGGGAATACATTGAGTTCAGTTGCCAAATTAATAGCATTTTCTCAACCAAGTGGAGAAGAATAATCACAGGCCTGTCTTAGTCTGTAGTAGATCATGTGTCTTGAAGGTGTCTTCAACATACAGATAGAATTGACATACCTGAGTAAACCATGTCCATTCCTACAACGGAGTGCACCCATAGTTTTCTGCTACTGACGGACATTCTAAAGTATTGTGCTACCACCCTGAACACACAGAGAAGATGAATTTCTATGAGATATGAGAAAATATCACCAATGCCCATAGATTTCCACTATGGATAGAAAAACAACTATAGGTAGGACAAAACTTCAGCCTCAAAGCCTTCTGGGAAGGATTTCACAAGGTCAAGAGGATTGTAGTTCAACTGAAATGAAACCATCTTGTTGTGATACAGAGCAATATTAATGGTATGGTCTATTATCCATGTTGTACCTCATTATTGCTGGTTCTGATGGTCTACACAAGAAAGGATCAATTGAAAAATGTACTAGTTGGATTGGAAGAAGCAGATATTATGACACCACTGCTGCTCTGGATATACTGTATCTGTATTAAGTGACTGTTCAAACCAGAGGTCTGATGTTGACCCACTGGAAGATGTTCTTGATGGTTTTTGAAAAAGAACTTTTCATTTTTATCCACAGTAACTTCCAGATAACAGTCAATATTATTAAGTACCGTATATGGTTCCTTTAGAACCAACCCAGTATGGAACCCCTTTGAAAATTGAAGTCTACAGCAGGGGTCACCAACTATATTTGTCAGAAGGCTAGATAATTTTTTCCAACAAACACTTTTCGGGCTTAAAAAATAACTTTGTTCGATATTATTAATTGATAGTGGAAGTTTAGGCCAGACTCAATGTCCAGGGTAAGATCCAAGCCCAGTCAGGGTGGTTGGCTCTTTCTAGTGGACGATGCTGTTTGATTTAGGTGGCTGTAGTGGAGAATGATGACCCCATGACTGGGTAACCGATAAGTGAGTAAAAAGGGATTGATTAATTAATATTTCTTTAGTAAATCTAGTCATGGACTGGGATGGATGGCGAGGCGGGCTGGTCTTGGGCTGCTGGCCACCATTTGTCTGGCTGTTACATCCATAGTGAACACAGGATGGGTTATCTCAAGTTAAGATTTTGAGGACGGAGGTAACAAAAGTTAATTTGCTTGACTCTTGCTGGTGTCGACCCTTAAAGTATGTGTGTAATTGTAGAATTCATGAAAAACAGTCAAATGAGATTCAGAAGTGACATTTTATTTTTCACCTCCAACAAGTTCAAGAAAATTTGCTGCATTTCCAGTGCAATGCAGTCAAATTAGGTCATAAATTATTCAACTTTAAATATTATATAAGACTCAAACACTAAGCATAAATACGTTTTTTTTTTTTGTCTTTGTTAAACCAAATCCAAATATTTGTTTAACAATTAACTATATTCAACAGTAGAAAATGAAGAGAAATAAAACAGGCTCCAAATAAAATACTTAGAATTAGTGAATACAAAGTGCAGCGTTTCATACAATAGAAAACATAGACGTCCAGTTCATTTGAGTCCGTGCTGTGTCTCCTTGTGTCTCCTCAGGTCCACTTTCCTCTGAAAACCTTTTCCACACAGGTCACAGCCGAACGGTTTGAATCCTGTGTGTTTCCTGCTGTGTGTGATCAGATTGGAGCTCTGGCTGAAGGCCTTCCCACAAACCTGACACTTGTGTGGTTTCTCCCCTGATACAGAAAAAAGGAACATTAGAGATTTGCATTTATTATTTTTACAAGCTGAAAATCTGTATGGATTTGCAGCAACCACTAAAAATTTTATTTATATTCATCTGCTTATCGTTATGGCTTTCAGGGGCAGCTGGCACCACCCAAATCACACTGCTCCATACTGCCAGCCTTCCTGTGGGTGGTGAGCCCACTGGAACTTATGTGGGCAAGCACAGTGCTACGATCAGAGCTGGTGGGGTAGAACCTGAAGCCTTGCCGACCCAGTTCTGCTTCTATCTAACCACCAGGCCACCACTGACACCCAACTATTACACATTTATTCCATTATTTTAGTTTTTGGTTCATTCAGTGTTTGCTGAAAATCAAAATTGATTTTCAGCTTGCAAAATAATTAACATAAGTATGTATTCATTTTTTGTCGTTTCCATTTACTGGTCTAACTATAGCTGCATATATTATATAATATATATATAAATCCATATAAAAATCCTTAGCTTTTCTTTCTGTGCCTATTATTGTTTTTTTTTACACATAAACTGACATCAACTATTCAGATTGAAGCATTAATGTCTATCTCTGGAGTGACTTTAGGCCTTATTGTCAGTAACACTTGGTTTCTTTTAATTAATAAAAATGTTTATACTTTTGGTTATTTGTATTATTTAACCTTTGTTATTTTTATTTTTTTCAACTTCTGGCTTTTTCTTGAACTGAAAGTGAAAGCCTTTTTTTCCTGTTTACAAAACCCAACATGTGCATGATGGGATTTTTTTTTTTTTTTTTTGTCATTTCTTACCCGTGTGAATGAAAGTGTGTTTCTTCATGTCTGACTTCTGGTGGAACCTCTTGCCGCAGTACTGACAGGGATAAGGCCGCGTGTCGGAGTGGATGAGCAGGTGCGTGGACAGAGTGGAGGACCGCTTGAAGCTTTTGCCGCAGATTTTACAGCTGAAGCTCCTCTCCTGATGAAGACAGAACACAGAGTTAGACTCAGAAGGAAGACTGGAAGGTCTGAAGATCCCGCAGGTCCAGAAAGTCTCTCTACCTGCGAGTGCACTGCTCGGTGCTGATCCAGGCTCACTGCGTGGCCGAAGGTTTTCCCGCAGATCCCGCACTCGAACGGCCGCGTCCCGCTGTGCGACCGGCGCACGTGAACCTCCAGGCCGTGCGGAGTGGAGAACACCTGGTGGGAGGTTTAAGATCCATTAAATCTAACTTTAAAATCACTCTCAATATAGAAAACAAAGATCTATTAGGGATTATCATTAACTAAACCGAACCTTGAAACATTTAATGCACTTGTAGGAGCTGTTGGACTCCAGGCTGGAGCAGATAAAATCTCCCTCAGACTTGATTTCCGCTCCGCGGGGCTTCTGTTTGACGTCCAGATACAGCTCGTCTGTCTCCCGCATCCTGCGCAGTTGTTGGGCCGTTGCAGAATAATCCTGGTAACATCCGGCCGCAGATCCTCTCGGGGAATACAGCGCCTCCGGGCCGCTCTCCTCCGCCCGGTACATGCTGACGGCCGAGCCGGGCTCCCTGTGTCCCAGCAGCTGGTGCTGGTGCTGGTGCTGGTTGAAGGGAGTCTGGACCAGATGCCGGAGCTCAGAGCTGCAGTAGGCTGACCAGGAGTTGGGGAAGAGGGGGAAGTTGAAGTGGTGACCGTCCTCCGCTGCTGGTGTAGAGCACTTGTCCAAATCTGGGGGTAAGTTTGGATGGAAAGTGTGAGTTTTTTGAGGGTAAATGCTGATGTGGATGGTAGTTGGTCTTCTGACAGCTGTGCTTTGAAAATATATAAATTAACACCTGATAAAATAACTTTGGATCAGGCGTAAAAAATATAATCCTGTGTTTTTCTGTTGTAGAAAAACATGTTAAATTAACAAGTTCTATTAATAATTTAAAGGTATCCATTACTATTACCCTGAAGGTAATGAAATATTCACACTTGGAAATTAAGTCAAAATTTAGTCCAGCCATAGTAACCACAAAAAAAATTGTTGAAATATTTTTAAAGGATTTTGTCAACTACCAACAATCCTCTGATCCGCTCAGACGTTTATTAAACTTTACTAGAGAAAGTTGTTGTAACGATATTTTTTACCCACCTGGTGAAGAGGAAGGAGAAGGAGGACGCCAGAAATCACAGTCGGAGTTTCGGTCACAGACGCTGTCCCCGCAGCTCAGCGGGGAGCTGGAGGACAGAGACCCCGGAGACAGCAGCCTGGCCCCGGGGGACAGTCTGTCAGCGCCGCCGCTCACATCTTCTGGCAGCTCTTGAGATTTGTTGGTCTCTGTTAAATAAAAACGAACCGAACTGTCAAAGAGGGGTCTTCTTATGCGAACAAGTATTTTTAACTCCACTCCACTGATTGGACAATAACACAGTCGGTAAAATGAACCGCGGAGGTTAGAGACGAACTCTTACCCAGACAGGCGTAGGCCAGGACGGTATCCAGGCCGCAGTTGTCATCGTCAAAACCCCGCGGCTGGTGGTAGCTGTGGGCCCGTTTACTCTTCACCAGAAAAGACCTCGGCATTTCTCTTCTATTCCCCGTGTCTTCAGAGTTTCTTCTGCTCCGGTCACCTCAGCTCTCTCTGACTTTATCTCCAGGGACGCTGTTGGTTGACAGACTTGACTGCGTTGGGATTTCTGGCAGCTCATTACGCATGCGCGCAGAGAAGCCGTCGTTTACCAGGTGTCGCGGGTGGAGGTGGCCTAAGGCTGGACCACCCTGAGGTACAGGGTCTTTGTATAGGAACCACGTAGGTTAGTTTTATATGATTAAAAACAGGAAACAAAAAATATTTAACAACAGGAAATTAATTTTATACGTATATTGTAAGCACTGAAATGTGTCATTAAGTCACAAAAACGAGTGCTTTAGAGAATATATAATGAACCTATCATAGTTTGTTGACGTAAAGAACGCTAAACATCTGCACAGTACTACAAATTTAACTCGCTTTGTTGTAAAAGTGATTATTCTGGACGGAAAAATCCACAAAATCCGGTGGATTCGACCAGGGAGCGTCGTCACCGATACAGTAGTTTGTTCATTAAAATTGCTATTAATAAGGCTCAACTTTAGGATTTCTGAAGAGAGGAGGAGAGTGCGGATGAAGGCGGCAGTCGGAGCCGAGTTAGTGATGGATAATGACCTGTTTGTTTGAGGCTTGTAAAGTGATCCTGTTAATGAGACTCTGCTCAACAGCCTGTCGGTGGAGAGCCCGGTATCCCTTTACATCTCTGAACACCACCTCTACCCCTGCACCCCGGCCTGACTTCCTGACCAGGGGCTGACCAGGAGGGCTCACATTGAAATAAATAAATAAACAAATAAACTAAAAAACAGATGTTTCTGCAACGCGACGGGAAATGTAAGTTAGCGACGGTCCCTGGCAGAAATCTGTCAAAGACAAAAGGCAAATCAAGACTAAGATTTGGGAGGCGTTCAAGGCCATAGGAAAGCAGAGCATTATCAGGTGTTTTTTTTTCCTGATGTGGGAACTGACTTTATTTGACGCAGCTGTCGTCCAGTCAGTACAGAGCAGAGCACGAAATACAGATAGGCGGGTAGGTAACAGAGACATATAAGAAACTGAACACATGTCCAAACACACACACACACACACACACACACACACACACATACACTCACACTCATACACACCGGGCTGTGAGGAGACACGGTGTCTTCTTCTGTATCCACCATCAAAACAGCAGTCGTTGGACACAGACAGACCACAGACACACTTCTTCACTCTTCAGCTCACTCCTTCCTCATTATATATAAAAAAATAATTTCCGTCTCGGTCGGTCGTGGCTGCTATGTCTCACTGCCCGTGTCTTTTATCGGGTTCTTATTTTAAAGTAAATACTGAAATATGACTTTAATAATGCTTATTTTCCTTCTTAATCAATCTCGATGGATGGATAGGTAGATAAATAGATCTTCATAAATCCCTGGGGATAATTCTTCAAGAAATTAGGGCTCCAGAAAAAGTACAGCACCGAACAAAAAATAAATACAATAAAAATACATACCAGTGGATGTAAGTGGATCAGTGCGTTAGTAGTAGATAGACAGGGATATTATAGTAGATTAGCAGGTGATAATTGTTGCTGTGTGTGGTGTTGTTGAATAATTGCAATCACAGTTATTATTTGTTTTTTTTCACTATGACAATATTACCCTCGAGTAGACTTAGTGTTATTAACATTTTGTATATAGAGTGATATATGGGTACAAATACATACATACACATACGCACACTGGATAGATAAGTATGTAAACACACACGTATACATACACATGAATAGAGGATTTTTTAACATGTCTACACACTATATTGTTATACATATATAAACATATATGCGCATATATATATATATATATATACACATGCACACGTGCATACCTACATGTGTATTGTGTAGCACATATATTATATACACTAACATATATAATACGGAGTATACTGTATATATAAATTTAATGGTATATTGAAATTCAAAAGCAATGATAGTGAAGAATGTGAATTATTGTGTGGTTATTTCACTTTCACTTTATATATTGTGTAGTTATTGCACATGCTCCTTCACCCTGCAGCCTTCTCCTCCTCAGCGAGGAGTTTATTGTCTGGTGGACAAAGAAGTTTAATACAGTAAAAACTGCTCCACGTGAATTATGTCTGTGTGTCAGCTCAATCAGAGTTAAATTAAATTGGATGTAAAGCACTACTTATATGTAATCAGAAAGAGGCCGAGCGTGGCCCCCTTTTGGACAAGTGTGGTAATACATTGTTATATTGTTATACATTGATACAGATATTGTAAATAGATGCGCTTTATTGATCCCAGTCACTAAAGTCACGACATAATACTGTCATGATTAATGGATATTTTGTTTTGTTAGACACCTGAAAAATAGAATCCACCAGCTGCCACTTTTCTCTGAGCACAGCACCAACCAGTCTCACATAAGTTCCAGTGGGCTCACCACTTACAGTGAGGGCCCACAGTATGGAACAGTGTGATTTGGGTGGCAGACCTGGCAATGGATTTTTACGAAATAAAACATAAGCAATGCTTTTTGGCAAAACAAGATCAGACATGCATCAACTTATTTTATTTTCACTGTCGTCTATTCTATTTTGACTGCTGCTACTGACTGGGTGTAGTAGTTTTTGAAAATGAAAACTGAAGTGAGAGCACCACAGATAGCCTTGATGTTATATAGGTAAATAAGTGAGTTCACATTGACTTAAAACAGGAAACCAAACAAGGTTCAAAAGGCTATCAGTGCTGCCACAGTCTCCACTGCTCACTCTGTAGATCCACTGATCCACCTCATGCCCCTCCCCCTGCAGGCCTTGATTGTTAAACTCTCATGTGATTGAAAATAGAAGCACCAATCGCAGTTACTGCAGTCGAGCGGATGCTCTCTGAACCTGGACCCCAATGCATTTCTTGTCACGGTAGTTAAATAAAGGGCTCGTGCTGTTCGTCTGGTGCTCACCTCAGGTCCACCTTACGGTCTCTGGTGGGGACCAATATAGTCCCTCAAGGTGTAACCGTTTATAATGTGCAGTTTTAAGACCACGTAGGTGAGAATGTGATCAGGTTCACATAAAAGTTATTCTGACATATCATTTACAGATGATTAAAAACTAAAAAATTAATCTCTCTGATTCGCAGCAGGAGTATCACAGTGAGTTCATCTGATCAGATACTGCCCTGCTTTACTACAGTCTGTTAAATGTGTTATATGCATATATACTGTACATTGAGCATTAGTTACCCAATAGGGTGCCATAGTTTGGTCTGAGGGCCAGATGTGGCCATTTGGCATTTTGATGTGGCCTTGCAAACTTTTCCAAAAATATACTATAACTTCTATTAATTCAATGTCTACATTTTCCAATAATTAGAAGCAGAAAAGACCAAATAAATCAGTTTTTAGGATGACATTTTCTTTTTTAATGTCATTTATCTTTGTTCCTACAAATGCTCTCAAAATATTTGCTTATGTCAGGTTTAAATCCCTATGGCACTGTTTATTGTGCCCCACCCTAACCTGATTAGGCTTTGAAATATATAGTGGTTTTGGTTAAGGAAGAGGACTTGTGTATCCACAGATGGCATTAGTGGAGACTGCTGCCCCTGAGATCTGGTAATGGATGCATATACTACTAAGTATATGCATCAATTTTAACGAATAACAGCACAATAACACTTACATCAGCTTATAAAATGTACAAATTTTACATTAACGGCTCAATTTGAGCATTTTTATGTTCGAGTTTTACTTATTTCTGAACTTTCAGTTCCTGTAAAACATCAGTCTTGTAGTTCTAAGGAGTCTTGATATAATCTTAACAACCACTCAGCATTCTTTTTTTATTAATCAAACACACCTACATTATTTTTAAAGCTTATCACACCACTGCTAGTGACAGGAAGTAGTCGGCCTGTCACCAGTGCTTACTGACTACCAGAATCTCAGTGATTTAAACAGTTTTTTTTAGACTCAAATACAAACAAAAATTTCCATCACAGTTTTATGTCATCACAGTTCACTCTGGTGAAACTGCCTCTGTTGTCAGGTCCTCAGTCTTGGCGCTCAGACCTGTGCCCCGCGTTTGCTTCGGCATCTCAGCCAAAACCACATCACTATCTCATCCCCTCACGAGTTCCTCTGGCTGCAGGAGCACTAACCACAGGGACAACAGACTCTCAGCCTTCTGTACGACTATCCTGGTCCCTTTCTCCACTGCTGCAATCAGATTTTAGGTCTGTTCAACCACAAGTCACCCCACCGGAGGGAGTGGCTGGGCCAATGTCACTGGGCTCTCAGCTGGCCCCCCAACTGCAGCCAACAGATAGGCAGGGACTGTGAACACAATGAATGATTTACTGGACACTTCTTCTTTCATGTAGGGTGTTGGCAAACGACATGCTTTGTTAACTTACTACTTGCTGAAAATCCCTACGTGGGCTGGGGTCTTTCAGTTGCTGCTGCTGTAAAGTGATTTTATTTGATTTAAGATTAATCTTCAGCTTTGTTGATCTTGACTCCGGATTCTGAAGCTAAGCGAGAGTTTCGATTTTTAACCCACTCACTGACAAAAATATTATCTTCAACGTCAGTGCCCCTGCTACACACACGTGGGGATTTATGTCGTAAACATTGCACAAATCACCTCCATCGTCCATCACGGGGATCGGCAGCTGCGCTTGTTTCAGAACGGTCTGTTTCTGGTTGTAAATTTTCCCCCTCAATACTGAGAATCACACGCGGGACGTTGGTGTGTGCGGTGTGCAAAGGAATGTGGTCAGTACTTCCTGGTCATTGTGTGAGTGTGTGTAAGGGTCAGAGTTGAGTCAAGTCTGAAGTCCGTAACTCATTTTTGTCTGTTATTTTAATGTTGTTCCTATTATGATGTCTATCTTTTCTGAAACTGACTGAATCTGTTTTTCAGTAGTAAATTATGCTCCAGGCCTTCACTTTGGCCCAGAGTCAACGTCTCTGTCATTGATGTGGAACTGCAGGGTTTTCCTCTTGGGCAAGATCAAATGAGGCTTCCGGCGGGCTCACTAGCTGCACAAAGGTATGATCCACTGGTGTATGGTTCGTGACCCATACAGTGAGTCTCAGCACCTGAAAATGACTCCACTTGTAACAATCCTGTACTAGTACTATCAGCCATTTTGCATCATTTACACCACGGTACCTGTTGCCAACACAGGTGGAAGTTCAGGGCCCTGTCCCCAGTTAGAGAGAGTTGCCTTGATACTTGCAAAATGTTCACCACCATCTGAACAATCTGATCTTTCTGTTGAACCTCTTTAATCCCTCATATGTTAGCTCCTCCCCATTGAGGGTTCTCATCCATCCATCCTTTCATCCATCCATCCATCTTCGTCTGCTTATCCGTCTCCAGGCTGCAGGGGCAGCATGCTACAGACCCTCCTTAACTTTTGGTGGTGAGTCCAGGAGGTGAACCCTGGAGTTAAAGACCAATGACAGAGACATTGACTCTGAGCCGATGTGCCTCATTTTCTTATTCTACATTCTTTTCCATTGGTCTCTTACATGACGATGGGTTCTGACATCTTAAAGAAAAACATCAATCTCGTCACAATAGTCAGCCAGTCACAAAACAATATTTTTTTATTACATTGTTCTGATTTTCTTCAGTGATATCACAATCAGATCCTTCATTTTTCTTTTTGGTTTGCATCACCTGGGCTTCTACAGCAATAACAATAAACATTTAACAGAAATGTTTGACAGAAAATAACAGATACATGAAATGCATGTTTGATGCTCTTATGTATAATAATAACTCGCGCACAATTTGCAGGAAACTGAGATCACTTTCTGCCACGACACCCGGGTTTTTAAATTTAGCTGCTCTGAAATCTGTGGTCTGAGCACAGCCTTTGTGTTTCTTGTGAAGAACATGATTAGAGGGTGGTAACGGGGAAAAAAAAACACAGACTGGGCTTTTCACGCTGAACCTGCATCTTACGCACCATCTCTGTTAATGGGACATAAATATGCTGAGAGTATTTCTAACTTGATTTGGTTTTGATGAACCTTGTACTGAGACACTACCAGGGTGTGAAGTTCTAATATCATCCCATGTTTGTATGAAAAATATATCATTACAAAAGTATATTAAGTATATACATATACTTACTTGTAATATTTGTTTTTGTGACATTGCTGATTTAGTTGACGATAGCATGTTGCATACCATGATGAAAGTGATGCTATGCCAAATTTATGGTGTATATAATATGTGCGCAGAATATATGCTCAATGTACAGTACATGCTACACTATGCCCTAACTCAACCATATTCCATGGCTATGACTGACTGACGTAGCTACTGTAAAATATGCTAAGCTAATTTGTATGTCCACATACAAAAAATAGTTTTATAGTCTTTGAAATATCACGTAACCCCAAACATTTTGCTTTGTCACTCAACAGATACCACATACAGCACATAGACGCACAACTACATACATGAGCTGTTTGAGTTGGTTCAAATGATCTGTTGCCAAAAACTAAAATGCTAAATGTGCTATCAACAGTACAAAGGGCATTCAAAGACTGATTCTAACAAACCAAAGAGTGAGTTTCAGTGTTTGGTCTACATTTTATCTGACTTTCAAGGGAAACTAATTGGTCCGAGCTTGTCATGTGACCTGTGTTGATGTGTAATTTTATTTTGCAAGACATTTGGAGCACGTCCAGAGTTATGCAGAGATAACATAACTGTGGATGGGTCATTATTTGGAAGGGTGTGAGTGTGTTGAGAGATCCTGCCTTTGTAACGTTCACCACACCCTACATACTGACCACTGCTGTAGAACACCATGACTGACCTGTTGCTCTTCTCCATTGTGAAATCAGTTCTGTAGAAACCCAGCTTGAGGGGCCGTGACAAAGCTTTCCACAACAGTGACTTTGACTTTTCTTATCTAAAGCTGACAACATCTTCACCCAAGAATGAAGAGGAAGAAAATTATCTGTCTCACTTGCTTACGCAGAAAAGCAGAAGGTGTTGCTTCCCCTTTTCGTGTTGTTGTTGTTGACTAGTGTAGCAGATAGTTTTCTCCGAAACACTGGTTTAATTTCTCGATTGAATAAACAAGTTTGCATCCAGGTGTTATGCAAAGTTGCGCAATGCTCTGAAGGTTTTTTGGTATCACAGGGCTGTGATTTGATAACCATATGCACTGTTTAAAATGATCAACGTGTCCATACCCATATCTACCCAGTTACAATATCTTGTATTAGTTAATTGTATTGATACATAGAAACAAAATGATTATTAAATGATTATTAATTATTACTACCAATATAACGAGAATAACAACAACAACAACAACAATAATAATAATAATAATAATAAATCCGTCTTATAGTCTGTGGGCCACTGGGCACTGTCGCTTTGTCGCTACTGCCATCTACAGGTTATTTTGAAGTACGGTTGCTATTCTCCAGATCGACAGAGGGCGCACCCCTCATTAAACGCCAGTTCCAAGTCGGCACAAGCGCCGTCTCAGTCACGGGTCCAGGAAGTTGGAGGCAGTTGGAATCCAGGAAGAAGAGTGGCAAAAAGTCACGAATATGGTGCGTAAATGATATAAATAATTGCTAAATAAATGTTAATAGATTTTGACGAAGCAGTTGTGACGAGTGAAAGTTATTTTCGGTTGTGTAATTTGCGGATGGTTGCGGATGTTTGCGATCGTTAGCTTTCGCCGGGTCCGTTAAGTGTTCCTTTCCAGCGTGGCGTTTTAATGGCTGACGAAAGACACGTCGAAAAATTATAAAAATATAAAATGCACAAAATTTCGACGACACACGAACTCCTTGATGTTTTAACAAAACATTTATTTAATACAATTATCTTTTGTGTGTTGTCTGTACTTTTATGACGTTTTCAATTCATTGCCAACTTCATGACCATTTTTTCCCACAGGGTTTCGTCAAAGTGGTGAAGAATAAAGCTTACTTCAAGAGATATGAAGTCAAATTCAGGAGAAGAAGAGGTGAATAATACATTTTTGAATCCAAACCTCACAACCCAGCACATGTCACGTTTACCTACTGACCTACTTTTTTGTCAACTTTTCAGAGGGCAAAACTGACTACTTCGCTCGTAAGCGACTGGTTGTGCAGGACAAGAATAAGTACAACACTCCGAAGTACCGGATGATCGTCAGGCTGTCCAACAGGGACATTTGCTGTCAGGTCAGTGGCAGCAGATCCTTGAGATGTTATTATTGCAACACATTGATAATAAATACAAAAGTTCTGACGACATTGTGTTTGGTCATGTCCAGGTTGCTTATGCTAAAATCGAAGGAGACCACATTGTGTGCGCTGCTTACTCCCATGAGCTGCCGAAATATGGGATCAGTGTGGGCCTGACTAACTATGCTGCGGCCTATTGCACCGGGCTGCTTCTGGCTCGCAGGGTAAGAACACAGACACTCAACAGTTACTTTTATATAGTAACTTTGTGATAGGCTACTTGCATGTTGACAAATAGGTCTTTTAGCAAACGTGACTGGTCACTTATGACTAATGGATACAGTTTACATTTTTACATTTACAGTAAAGCTGTTGGTTTGGTAAAAAAAACAATTATGTACTTTACAATGTAGTTCTTACTTTTAGAAAAAACTCAACAAATTAGAATAATTTATAAAGGACTTCAGTCGTTTAGTTACTCATATAGATGTATATAGGAGGTAAATATAATTAGAGTTTTCAATGTAGATAGATCACTTGAAACTTTTGAAAAGTAGCTCACAAGACTGACATAGAAAAAGTAAGTTATTGTCTTTATTTCTGCCGATTAATTGGATAAATATTAAGAAAAATCTACATGGCCGTTCAGAAGTTTGGGATAACTTATTTTTTAGAAGTAAGCACTGTTTTCTTGTGTAGTTTACTTTAAAATGATCAGTAATACACTTGGTTCATTGCTAATGTGGTAAATGACTGTTCTAGCTGCAAATGTCTGGTTTTGGTGCAATATCTCTATAGTCTATCGAGGGCCACTTTCAGCAACTATCTGTGTACTACACATTGTATGGTACAACGTGTTTGCTCATTGCGTCAGAAGGTTAATGAATGATTGGAATTGATAAGTATTGCAGTCTTGTTGATGGCATGGAGAGATTAGCATAGCTACCGTGTCACTAGCTGAAATTGCCATAAATGGCATATTCTTTGACCAAAGTAAAGTTTACAAAGATCCTCTCAAATGTGCCCTTAAATTTAACCTTGTCAATGTATTGACTGTTTACTATCCATTTTCCAACTTATGGTAGTAAATAAAACACCTAATGGAGAACACAAAATTGTTTGGGTGGCCTCAAACTGAATGTTTGCATTGTGGTAGAACTCAATAGCTCACTTACAGTGACTTAATCTGAGTTCTCTGTTTCATAACATCTTATCCCCTTTATTTCTCATGAACAGTTGCTCCATAAGTTTGGCATGGACCAGGTCTACGAAGGTCAGATTGAGATCACAGGAGGAGAGTTCAACGTAGAGAGCACTGACGGTCAGCCCGGGGCCTTCACGTGCTACCTGGACGCAGGCTTGGCCAGGACAACCACAGGAAACAAGGTGTTTGGAGCCTTGAAAGGAGCAGTGGACGGAGGTCTCTCTATTCCTCACAGGTCAGAATGACAAAACGGTTGTTTGTTTCGTAGATCTAGAAAAAAATGAGCATGTTCAGTTTTGTCAGCTTTAAAATCCTCCCTGATCAAATAACTGCTGTAAAGGTGTGATCAGGTGTATGGTCACAGCTGTAGGTGTTGTTTTGCTTCTTGGTGATGACACAAACAAGCTGAGCAAAATGTAGTTGGTCCTTCATTTGCAATAGCTGATGTTTACTGTCCTTTCAAGACGGGGCTGAGAGAAGCAAATCAAAGTAATATTATGCTGGATAAGTATCGAATCAGGAATCACTGGGAAATATATTATTACAGTAAATCTCTAATGTCTGCCAGAAAAAGGTTGAATGGTTTGAATTTTTTTTATCAAGTGTGAAGCGATTCCCTGGTTACGATGCGGAGAGTAAAGAGTTTGACGCAGAGGTGCACAGAAAACACATCATGGGCATGAACGTCGCCGACTACATGTCATACCTGATGGAGGAAGATGAGGAAGCCTACAAGAAACAGTTCTCACGGTTCATCAAAAATGGCATAACGCCAGACAAGGTGAGATGTCACATTTGTTTAACATGTCTCACTGCTTTATTACATTTTATTATAATTTAAAAAGTAAATTTTAAAATGTTACCAAATGTAAGTGCTAGGTATCGTAAAATGTAACAAATAATCGCTAAAAATGGTCACTGCGATTGATATGTTGGTGGATGTGTTCATGAAGCCGAAAAGGTTGCAGTCTCAAATTGATTTTTTTTTTTCTCTTGTTGGAACCTCCACAGTCTGATTAAACTGCAGTAGTGCTTATAAAATAGTCTTACCTCAGCATTGGACTTAGTGCCTCCATCAGGAGCTGCTTTTAGGCATGCACTTACTGTAAGTCTGGGCATTGTCCAAAATTGTCTCCAGAGCTTTTCTGAGATTTTCTGGAACTCCATCTGCCAACGCCCCACTCAAATCTCCGGGCAATGTTTGCTACTGCCAAAGTCAGTGCGTAAATAACTCCCCCAAAACCCTCTGCATATCGTCTGGTGTTTACATCCAGGAGCTGCTGCGGTTTGTCTCTTAGTCAAGTTTCTTATTGATTGTTGTTGTAAAGTACCAGTATAACCTCCAAAACAAATTGTGTGACAGGCCTAAAACTACACTACTTATGTCACTGCCACCATCTTGTAGTAGTGTCTCTCTGTTGCATTTTACTTCGTCAGCATTTGTCCTCATTTGTCTTCTGCTTCTCGGTGATGATTCCAAACACGCTGACCAAATGTAGTTGGTCCTTCATTTGCATAAACTGATGTGTTGTTGTTTCAAGACGGGACTGAGAGAAGCAAGACATACTTTCCAGTTGTTATTATGTCTACACCAGCAGCATTATTTTGTATTGATTTATTTTATATTTCGATCACTTCTAGGTTGAGGAAATGTACAAAAAAGCACACACCGCTATCAGAGAGAATCCCGTACACGAACAGAAACCCAAAAAAGAGGTCACAAAGAAGAGGTGAGTTTCATTTCTTTTGTTGCGTTTAGAAAACTGTGTGAAACCAAACCAGACGAGAACAAACAAATGTACCAGCAAATGAGTTTTAAATGCTCCCCCTTCTAAAAACAAAGTGGACCCGGATTCCGTTCTCAGGATGTGCCTCGGTGTTAATAAAGCCGTAACTGTTGTGTCTTGTTCCACAGGTGGAATCGGGCCAAGTTGTCTCTGGCACAGAGGAAGAACCGCGTCGCCCAGAAAAAGGCCAGCTTTTTAAGAGCGCAAGAACAAGAAGCAGGGGAGGGTTAGGGGTTCGGCACCAAGCCCTTTGGCTGGAATCTAACCTTCAGAGCAATAAATTAATATCAAACTCACTCAATTTGTTTGGCTAAGTTTATTATACAGGTGTGTATGGTCAATTTTAACAATACTGCTCTCTGTAACTACATCCACGGATAACATTTACAGTCATAATGTCAATGGTTTAACTTAAGACATGTCAGATTGGGAGCAGGGATCGATTTGTTGGAATGACCTGGTAAATGATTGTTAGATTCATTCTTTATTTATTTACTGGATTCTAATAGTTTTCTTAAAATTCTCCGAAATGCTACAAAAACAGCATGCTGCTATTGTGCATACTGGTGAAGTCCAAACTCCAAAACCTCTTCAATCCCTGGCAACTAATGTAAAACATACTGAGATGGTAATGTGTTTTAGTTAGGTAGTTTATTAAAACATGCAGAAGAAGACCCTCGGTTATAAATGGGATCTGGCACCAGTCACACTGTAAGCCTGTGGAGCAGTGTTCCCCAACGTTTTTTGTGCCATAGACCTGAAATGTCTCGTACTATTTTCGTGGACCGGTCGTTAAGTTGTGGCAGATAAATAATAGTTATTAAAAGTAAATTTCCGGTGTTCAGAAGTATTTTCCTACCTACAGAATCTTCCTACCCTAACTGTTCATGCACACAACAAGGGTTTCCCAAGTGCACCCAGCCTATAATTTTCTCCTACCAGACTGGATACAATGTTAGAATCTTGTATCAATGACTATGCAATGGCACAGTATTACTGGTCTCCATTACAAGACTGGTCCTTGGTACAGTGACGGGTGGTATGCTTACTGCTGCACTATCGAACCATGCTCTTAAGATAAAAATTGCCTGAAGTGAAGCTTAAGGAAGGTGCCATTTGTGTTGATATAGAATGAACACAATAGGTATGATTTAGCAGTGGGGTTTAACTAGTTTGAGGGGGCAGTGCAGGGAGATATGAAGGGAGATCAGGCGTGGGCAAACTTTTTTACTTGTGAGCCACAACTGATCCCGAAATTGGATATGGGGGCTAAGTCAAGAGCAGAAAGGTGGAGCATTCATTTGAAATTTTCATTCATCATTCATTAAAAATGTTGCATTACTAATAGCCTATATTATGTCATCTACTGGGGAAACATGGGCATTGTGGGGAAAAGGCAGAAGTGAAATAATAAAATAATTTAATTTGGACTGTGACAGACTGTGGGCCATGGCTATTTCTATGATGATCAGTGTTCCTCAATATTCATGCACGGATACAAACAGATCAAACACAGGAACTGAAGTAGTATCTTGTTTATTTGTGCAAAATCATGCTGGTTTCTTCACTTGGTAAACATCTGCAACATTTTAAAAATATAAACATCAGCACTGACCACAAGCCGGACATGCTTCACAGGTCATGTGTTTTGACTGTCACTGAACGTGTTACAGCGAGTGAGGTTGTCAATGCATTCGCTAATTCCAAGTGCACTGGTGTTAGAGCCGTGGACTATTTCATTAAACAGCATACAAATGTGAACACAGACATCATTGAAGATCTTCATCTTAACCGGAGGAAAACATTCATGGCTCTGGGAGAGACAACGGCCAAAAAACATTGTTCTACAGTAGTACATGAATACAAATGCTCTGTTCTGTGCAAAGTACACTCAGATTAACATTCTCAAACGGAACAAAGACATTAATACTTATTGATTGTGTAAATTACGCAGCGTTGACAAAAACCAGTTCACTGAAGCACAGAATGAATAGCCTATCACTAATAAAATCTTTTCACCTCCCCTCTCTAGTACAGCGTCAAAGCTCCATGACACTCGTCCTGCATAGAAACGTAGTCACGGATGTAACCGTCCAGCTGCAAAGCGAAGCCATGGTTGACGAAGAGTTGTCCTTGGGCTTAGAAACAACTCCACGTGTATGAAAGTCAGTAGAAGAATTCATTTGTTACTTATTTTACAACTTCATGCTCAACCTGGAGGGTGGATACAGCTTCGGCTTTTTAATCCAGACCACTGAATTTGTCAAAATATTATATTACTTAATTATACGTTAATATAAAACATGTTAGATGATGCAATAAAATACAGTAAAGTAAATTAGAGGTAGACGGAATCTTTCATCATTCATCAACTCAAGGCTTCTTTTTGCAGCTTGATCGTTACATCCTTTCCCTACATAGAGTCTATGATTCTTTTAAATATATATTTATATATATTTATGTATCATTCTTGCACACAATTCATATATGAGAACTACTGTACATTTCTGATTAAAACTGAGTCTAGGTTAGACAGTACACAAAATTTCCTCTCGAAAATTGAGCAGAAAGTGGAACTTTTATGGTAGAAAAAAGACATTATATATGGTTTACTGTGATGTGGGCATCGGTTTTTAGCCAAAGCGTTTGGGTTTTTGCCCAAACGTTTGAACGTAGGTGTATGTATTCCTCATTTTTTTACGATATACCTCTGTTAGGATGTCCATTTTTTAAATTATCATAGATTTCACCAGGCATGGACAAAGTAAGGCCCAAGGGCCGGATGTAACCTGTTTGGCTCTTAATCCGGCCCACCAAATCCTTCAGTTTTTTGTTGTTATTCTAAATATAATTCTGCCTTTTCTCTATATTACCCACATTTCACCTCTAAATGACATAAAAAAACATCTAAAAGCAAATTCACATATTAGCCTGTATGCTAATCTTTTACATGAAATTTATCTTCGTTCACATAATCATTCCATCTATCAGCTCCTGACCCAGAGTTCTGTCCAATTTCAGGACCCATTGTCGCCCGGGAGTCATACAATTTGCCTGTGTGTAAAACAGGCAAAACATGCCTGCTCTACAAGATGCATTAAAATGAGCAGCTCTGTGCTGTGTATGTCTAAGTCAGGGCTCTCCCAACTGTTTCTCAGACGGCCGCTGTGGCTGCAGGTTTTTGGTCCAATTAACCAGCATCACGTCTGACTTGGCTTTTTTACTCAAGAGAAACTCTCTAGAAAGCTGATCTTGGTTCCATCCCACCTAGAGTGCAGTGACTGACCAATCAGCATTCTTGCGACTCAGAGCAGTTGATCACCACGGGTCTAATTGGTGCTGTGTGTTGAAAAACTAAAATATATATATATAAAAAAATTAAGTTTGGTCTTTCTAAAACATTGGAATAATAATAATCTCAGGAACTCAATATAATCAAGGGTTATAAGTATCTCATCATAGTGCAATTTCAACAAGCTTCACATTGTTACCTCTGTACAAATATTTTTATAATCCTGTGTGATGAAAAACATTTCTTTTGTGGCACAAACAGCAATAGAATCTGACAGCTCCTGTGATGAACAGTAGAAAACATTCTTGTTTTTTTTTCAGCAGTGCCTCTGAAACATTCCACAGCGGTGGAAAATATATCACAAAAAAAATGTTTGACTGACTTCTTATAAGTGAGTGAAAGTGACATGCGACATGTGACTTGTTTTTTGTTTTACTTTTCTGGATTTCTGGAACATAAATGTCCAACAACCTCCATCCTGAATGTAAAGGGCTGATAAGAATGACTTCTTCAGACTCATCACATTCATCACAGCATGAAAACATCTGTCAGGAAGTCCTTCCTCCTGGTCACGAGTCCTTGGTGTGTGAGATCTGTTTCCACAGAAGAGCCTTCAAGTTGTTGAGGATGAGTGAGTGCTCCATGTTCATCTGTCCAGCGTTGCCCTTCAGAGCAATGCAGGCGTACAACTGCCGCTCCAGCTCCTCCCTCATCGCGGACGGTGCTCCCCGCAGGAGGTAGTCTTTCAGTGTGCTACACGCTTTCGCCAGGTTTGGCTGAACGGGCTCCACCCTGCACTTTTTCTGTGACATGTCACATGACGTCTGGCAGTCGGCGCCGTAAACACAGTCAACGTCTGACTCGCACCTCAATGCTTGCATGGTGCGTTTGAACTCCTCTTCAGAAATGACCGCTCTGGTGTTGGTGAGACGGAGCTCGTGGTGGTCAGTGTAGCCAAACTGAGCCGCGCTGATATCGCAGATGAGAAAATTCCCATAGGTCCCGTGGAAGATGTCCTCCACCAGCTCCAGCAGACCCATGGAGATCTTTGCCTTTCGAGGCCATGATGGGGTGAACCACTGGTCCATAGTGCGCTGCAAACCGCTGGGCACCCAGGACACCAGAGGCCAGGGCAGGGATAGACCGTATAGAGGTCCGTAGGGAACTCGCTCCGTCATGTACAGGTCGCCGCAGTAGCCAAGGAGGCGGGGAGTGTGTCCACGGTCCTGAAGCAGGAGGCTCAGGAGCACCTTTGGGAAAAAAATCAGAATAAAATCTTTTTAATTGTATATAAGGGGGGAGAAAAAATTCTTGTCCGAAGCCGAAAATAAGGAAACCAAGGCCGAAATGATTAAGCAAAGTGCATTTAAAATCAATTGCTAGAACATTTCTGCTGCTATATTTCCTTTGCCAAGTACAGCAACCCCGTTAAAGACCACCTTCGATGCAGCTGGTACATCTCCAGTCTACCTGAGACAGCTTTATGTGTTAAGGCCAGCATACACTGCAATTTTGCCTCGATTTTTTTGACCAAGCCTGATTTTTGAGTTGTATGGTTTGGACAGGGTTATGATGAGCGATTTTCTCAAAAACCCGCACCAGAAGCGTTGCAGAACTGACAGACCAGAAGGGCTCGGTCTCAGATTTTTCTGGTCCACATGTCACCTTTTATTTTCCTTGTCTGCTCACAGAATGGCAAAAATCTCCTCTTCCTCCTTTTCATCTTTATTTACATTGTATTTAAATACTTTTGCCAGTTGCAAAACAGTTCTAGCTGCAGGAGACAGCTGGTATTGTGCGATTATATACAAATTGTCAGCTGTGAACTGATCACCCCTCAGATTCACTTGTACAGTGTGAGTAGTTATTGCTGTCATCATTGGAAAATGGCTAAGCTTCAGACCCCAAAATCCACAAAACCCAGTGGTGGAGTCTTGAGCTAGCATATTTTTAAAAAGGGTCCTTCCTCTAATATTTAGCATAGTGATCAGAATATTTGGACTTTAGACCCGAGAAGAAATTCCTTTCAGATGCACTGGTGTAACTTCTGCACAATTTTTTCAAATCATTATCTGTAGATCTTCTGTACCTGGATCAGGAATGAGGTGATTAGAGGGACAACACAGAAAGGAAGGTTTGGAGAAAAAGCTAGAGAAGCCAGATTGAGATGGTTTGGACATGTTCAGAGGAGGGACAGTGATTATATTGGGAGAAGAATGCTAGACATGGAGCTACCAGGTAAGAGACGAAGAGGAAGGGCAAAGAGGAGATTTATGGATGCTGTGATGGAGGACATGGAGGTGGTTGGAGTTGAGGTGAGGATGTGGAGGACAGGGTGAGATGGAAAGTGTTGACGCGCTGTTGCAGCCCTTGATATATGGGATAAGCCGAAAGAAGAAGAAGATCCGTAGATCTTCTGTGGCTGAAAATTCGGTGCATCAATACAAATGGTACAACATATATAGTTTTTTTTAAACATACTTCATCCATTTGCAGGAGGGCCCATGTAGAGCGAGCCTCGGGCAGTGACACACGACCATCTTTATTACCGTCTGCTACAGCCAGGACCTGACCCACCAGGCTGGCTAAGTTGGCCTGCTCCCCGAGCTTGGACTGCACAGTGGACAAAATACATAAAAAGAATTTAAAGCAAGTCCCTTACAGTCATGCCTTTAGTATTTATATGTGCAGCAGTGGTGCTTCACCTTCAAGTGGTTGAAAACCATTTCTCTAAACTTCTCCACTGATGTGCCTTTGGTCGGCTTGTCAAACACCGGCGTTTCTCTTCGAGGCTCTGGCTCCTCACCCAGCTCATAGTGGATAACTTCTCCAAGCTTACAACGGATGATCCCATCATGGTCCCCCCAGCTTCCAGTGTAGACCTGTAATTATGGAATGTAATCAGCCTTCCATTTTCCATCTCCCCCTGTTCTCTCCATCTTCTATTCTGACTCCAACTACCTTCATGCCCTCAATCACTGCATCCATCAATCTCCTCTTTGTCCTCCCTCTTTGTCTCCAACTAACCATTGAGTCCATCAAAATTTTCATTAAGTATATTTTTTAATGGTAAGGTTTATGTGTTGTTTAAGTGTATGTAGCTATGATAGTAGGAAGAACAATATACATGAATATTACATGTACTTTAATTACTTTAATTTCTTGTTCATTTTAATGTCTGCTACCACTAAGGGTATATTGCCTGAAGAATACATGGCACTGTTTACGTCAGTGCTATGCCAGATGATTGATGGAAACAAATAAACCCTCAGTGGTGCCAGGAATTAGAATGAACAAGAAATGAAAAGAAAACAGCAGAGTGGGCTCTGGGAGTAGCTCATCGAAAAGGTTGGAGACCCCTGGTGTTGCTGGTCCTTATCTAAACCCTTTAGTAGCAGCGATTGCTCGATCAGATATTCAGCATGAATAATATTGGGTCAAAATGTCCAGGGACTACACATAAAATAAGCAAATATGGACCATCATGGCTACGTGAACCAAACGGAAAAAGCACTGATATATAAAGAAAAACAACCTTGTTTTTATTAGTAGCTGCGGTTTTCTAGTAAAAACAGTGCAGGTTGAAGGCACTGTCCTTGAGACTCAACCTTAGTGTCCTTGATGGCAGACAGGTTTTGACAGGAGTGAGAGAACTGTACTTAACATAGACTCACCGTGCATGCTTTTATTTTAATAGGAGACCTTTCGTGATGTTCTCACCTGGTTGTTTGGCAGCAGTGACAGACATCGGCCCATGTAGAGGGAGGTGGTGTCACACAGGCTGCTGCAGGCAGAGCCATCAATGATCCCTTTCCTGTATTTATCACACTAAAAAAAATAGATAAGGTGCGTTACTCTCTTTGGATCAGATATTGACAGTAAAGCTCTTTATGAAGTTTTATAATCCAACCCTCATCTGAAGCTAAAGTGTCAATACTCTGAATGACACTAAAGCAAATACTGTAGATACTCACGATGGCGTTTCTGCATTCGTGCCCTCTGCACAGCTCTGTGTAGGCCGAGTATTGCACATACAGCACCCAGCTCCCCACCAGCACAGTCAGCCATGTCAGGAACAGGTACTTCACTCGCACAAAGGAGATACGAGCCTATGGGGGAGCAGAGGAAACACAAAAACTGAGCAGATCTGAGTTGGAAGCTAAAGCAAAGATTTAGATAAAAACAGATATATCAATAGACATTCAGCGGAATGATATCTGATGTGAAACTATGAGATAGTTAATGAACAGCTCGTTTGAATGATGCACTTACGTGGCTGTGTCTTTCTAACTCGGGGGAATGCATTAAGAAAGAACTAATGCAGTTTTCATTTAATATGAATGACTTCATAGAAATGATAGTCCTCCACAACAGGAGTGAATTAGGCTCATTAAAGGCGAATGTCAGAAATCAGGATCAGCCGTTTCCTGGGTCTTCACTAAAGTAAAAACCATTTCTTCTTCTACTGCTCCTTTAAAGGGGGATTACTGATGTTGATCTGTTTTAACATTTTCACTGCCTATTTTATCCGTGTTTCAAAGTTACCCTTAAGGTGAAGGTAGACAGTGCAATTCGCATTGATTTTGTTATGTTTTGGGTTTGAGTTGTGCAACTCAAATAGTGCAGTGTACGCAGGGTCAAAGTGATAATCATCGCACGATCCATCGTGAGGTAGTTCAGAGGCCATCTTGAGATAATTATCAAACCTGTTTAAACATAGTTACAAACGGAGGAGAAAACAAATCAACAACAGGAAGCAGCACAGCACAACTGAGAGACCAGACTGACCACGTTGACCAATCATTTCCTGGTTCATTCACGTCATTGAGTAACCTTTTCCTTTCTGCATCTGATCACCGAATGTCACAAATTGCCACGGGAAAGGAGGTTTTGTTTGCTGAGTATTATTCTCATTGCATCTCAGAAAGCATCCCAACAACCCTCATTACTACACCCTACACCTCTGGCAGACGCTTTCATTCAAAGCAAGTCTGGTAAAAGGAATCAGGTGTGGTGTGTATGATCATACAGTGTGAGAACATACGTTAGGAATTGAAAACCTCTGCAAGATACATGTACAGTTTATGCAGCATATTGCTGCAATGAATGGAAATAAATGCATGGTGCACACTCAGCTTTACTTCCTCTTTCCTAGTTTCTAGCACTTGCTGAACCGCAATCAAAAATATTTTCCATCACAGCAGCTTTTTACCTGCTCATCTGTCTGTCAGTTCTTCAAGAGATATGTTGTTTATAACGGACTTTGTCATGGATTATTTTAGACAGTATGTGTCTGTAGACTGTCTGCCATGGAGGTGTTGCAGGTTGCATGAAATCAGGAGGAATTTGTTTTCGACATTGTTTATGAATGTCTTGAATATCTTCACTAAATGTCCTTAAACATTAAACTATCTGTCCAAACACTATGAGAACATTAGACTGGAAACCAGACCTCACATCTGCACTCCACTTACAGCAGCTCCTCCTCTGAGTTCAGAGACTCAGTTGCTATGTGACCAACCATATTGTTTATTTACCTCAGACCTCTGCTTGGGCCAGCTGGGATTACTTAATACCAGTAACTACACCATTGTTAATGTATGCTGATTCATTATTAATATTACCATCACTAGTCAGTTAGTTAAGCACAACATAACATGTAGTGTCTGTTGAATTAGTCATGTTTTGTTGTTTTTTAATTTTGTTGGTGCAATATGGGACATGGGATAAGTTAAAATCTCCTTCATCTGTGTTGGAGAATGATAGAAGCTTGACAAAGCACTGGTCTCACCACTCCTTTGGATTGTGTTTCAACTAACTAGGTGTGTTGTAATAGGGCAAATGTTTTACAATATTAACTCTTCAGATTTAACCTACAAAGCAGGGTGTAATAAAGCCCAAACACCCCTAATGAGCAGCTCTAGCAATACTTCTATTCCATTCTATGGTATAGAATAGAAGTGGTCCATTCTTGGTCCATTCTCAAAAGTAGCAGCCATCCCCTGGACTACTGTCATGTACACCCTAGGAACTAAGCAAGAACTAAGCTAAGAAATCCCAAGTATCAAGTAAGTCAGGAAAGATGCCAATAGTAACCTAGTGCATTAGTAATATTGACATAGTGAAATGTAATACCAATAATAATTGCAATTGTAATTACTCAACTACATCACACACAGCAAAAATAATAATCACCTACTATACTCTACTAATACTACTAACATTAACCTATTTCTCTACTACTAACCTACTGACCTCAACTGACCTTTAAAAGCAGAGCTGCGAATCTAATATTAACCCAGGATATTTATACTGATTGTCAATTTGTATTTTATCTCCATTAACAAGTATATCAGGATCAGGTGACTCTCTACTTATTTTAGTGACATACATGCCTACAGTTTTAGAAAGGTTTAGCTGTAGACAGCACTCCTGTAAACAGATTGTCACACAAGACATTATTTTGTAATATAACGAGCGATAGATTCCGTTATTGCCTTGGACTTTGCCGAGTTATTGCCGAACTGCGGTCGGTCGGTTTGTATTTTATTCTGTCTACTGGTTGTTTGTGCCGTGCGAGTGTCACCGTCATCATCACTCATCAGTCCCACTCTGCCGTCTCTCCGGGTGACTGCTAAGGTTTGTTGGACCTCCAGTGTGTTCGATTGTCGCTCTATAGAGTCAGCAAAGTTTATCTATCTTTCCATCCTTCTTAATAATAAAAAACAATAATGGATATCTTACTCTCTACATTAACATATAACATATGTTATACTGCCTGACCCAATACCTGTATTATTCTCACTTTCGCCCAGTGATTAGCATCTTGATATAGAATTAAATCTAGTTTTTCTTACTTTTATTTTGTATGTAATTGCTCTATGATCACTCTTTTGGAGATCTACTGGGCACCCCTGATCTATCGGTTACTAACCTGACCACCATTTTGGTGGTCAAAGTTTCTCCACCTTGGTATGATATTGTGCATTCCTGTAAACTATAGCTTCTCAAACTGTGGGTTGGGCAAAAGTGATGGGTGAGGGTGACAGAGGACCAGAGAGGCTTTAGAATCCCCCCTTGTTTAAAGTGGGTACTGACCAAAAATATTTGAGAATCTCTATGTTGGTTTAACGTGTCCTGGAGAAGATTTTAACATTGTAGAAACAGTGCACTGGGTCAGACATTTGCTTTCACTCATTAACCCAGGCTTCCTGTTTGCTCTGGTGACCTATTATATTACAGGGAGCACCATAACAATCACTATGTGTTACTACTGCCCATTAGGCTGTAATACATAAATGTGTATTTCCTGCTCTGGCAAAGTGACATACTAAGTTTCACAGATGAAGAAGAATGAACGCCCGTGTCACAGGATGCAGACATCACATGTCCCACAATGTTACTTCAGACAAAGCTGGGTTTGTTTATCTTAGATTATTAAATTACATTTTCAGCTGTCACTGACTTGGTTTTCTCCACTAATGAAACACTGAAATGTCAGAAGAGAATCCTTGAAAAACAGGAAACCTCGGGCAGTGTTTGAGGAATGTCCGCCAAAGTTGCAGCAAGAAGCTGCAGAAAAATACACTTTGAAATAAAACAAAGAAAATGTTCAAATGTCGATTTTGACAGGTTATGATTAGGTATCACAGTCAACTGTATTTTAATCATGACAAATAACTAAAGTACAATTTACTCTGACTATGTAAGTGAATGTCTGAGTGTATTGTGGCCTTAGCCGCAGTACGTGAGTTAGACCAAACTAACCACTTTTTTCCTCTGGGAGATTGAAAGTGTTTGCCCTCCATTCAGCAAGGCAGCCATAAATAGTTGATTTGCGGCGGCGATACAGTTATGGGACAAATGATTTGTTTTGGAGGCTTTGGACATAAGTATAGTCACTTTCATTAACTTCCTCTCATAACTCAGATCCAATGCCTGGTGTAAAAGTACAGAGGTCTTTGTCCCCATCACAGAGCCCTGCCTATACCAGATGCATTCAGGAAAAACAGGCTTTCCTGTCCCATTCCTCTCTGGTGCATTTTACCAAATTGCCCAGAAGCACTGGGAGTTCTGAATGTGAAGATTATAATTAAAGGCTGAAGAAATATCATCCCTACGCAGATGCATTGTTCACAAAGCTCTGGGACCTGAGGAGATGAACAAACAGATTGTTGGGGCCTCCAGGGAGGCAGCAGGAGCTATCAGAATAGCAGCTTCACGCTACTATCAGATTCTATGACATGCACAAAAATGGGCAAAAAAAGGGAATCTTAGACGGGGACACACAATATGAAAGTGCGAAAAGACCTAGTGACAGTCCCTGGTGTGAGAGTGTAAACACATGATTCATGTGTCAGAGTTCAAGCCATGAAACCTGAGCCGTGGAGACACAAATTGAATGACCTCATGTGCAAAGAAAATCAGGGTTGAGCCAAATATTCATCCACAGAAAGTAACCCTTAAGTGTATTTTTAATTTTCTTTAATTTTTACCTACTTATCCGTTATCTGGTTGTGGGGTAAACAATCTCCACAACTGCCATCCAAATAGCTCACTAGAATCCAAACGCCCTAACCGGGATTCCAACTTTTCCGCGACCTGGCTCCGGACAAGCGGATGAAAATGGATGGATGGATGGACTGTCTCTTATACACATCTTGTAGGAATAACAACAGAAGTACAGGGCTATTATACAACAGGGAACGTACAGTACGTACGTCTCTGCCAAACTAAGCCAAGTTCGCACGTTGTTCATGTTACCTGCAGGCCCAGTGGGTTAAGGCTGGTGTTCGTCCGGCAGCTAATTGGTCCGTCAGTTTGAATCTCCATGGCATACAACAGGTTCTCGTCACGGAAGCGGGCCGGCCAGCCGACCTGGAGCTCAGCCTCTCGGATACTACTGGGACCAGAGTTGTGAAGCTGCAGGAGCAGAGAGGGTTGTCAATCGGAGGCCTCCTTCAGGTCTCAGGTGACCGAGGCTGTAATGAGGTTAAGATGTGTATAAGAGACAGGGTGAGGTCCATTAGATTTGATTAAAATATTTAAATGTGTAACTAAGAACAATTGCCAACAAAATAGTTCCTATAATACTCTATTAATAATAATATTAATTTTCATCCTCTAATTAGTTGCTGGGTTGCAGTGACAGCAGTCTCCACGACTGCCTCCCAAATCACACTACTCCATACTTTGAGCTTTCCTGTGGGTTGTGACCTCTGGAAGTTTAGGACGGTGCTATGATCAGAGTACCTCACTGGCAACCTGGCAGCTGGTGGATTAGAACCTGAAGCCACCCATGCTGCATTGCTATAATATAACTTATCAACAGGAACTTATTTCTCTCCTTTCTGACTGTCTCTTTTTCAGGCATTGCCACAGCGTCAACAATTTTCATCTCCTCCAGTCCTCTGCATCCTCAACTCTAACTACAACTACCTCCATGTCCTCCCTCACTGCATCCATCAATCTCCTCTTTGTCTCCAACCCGGTAGATCCATCTCTACTATTGTTCTTCTACCAACGTACCTACTGTCCCTCCTCTGAACTTGTCCAAACCATCTCAATCTGGCTTCTCTAGATATTTCTCCAAATCTTCCTGTCTGTGTTGTCCATCTAATCACCTCATTTGTCTAATGACCAGCTCCGCCTCCTGTCGTCTGCCTATTCCTAGCGTCTCTTATCCATCCATCATGGCTGGTCTCACAACTGTCCTGTAAAACTTTTACTGGTCCCCAACCACTTGGCCAGGGGCCAGTAGTCGGTCTGTGGGTGAATTGTTGCCGGGCCGCAGAGAAATAATGTTTCCTTTTGTCCCCATCAGTCTATTACTTCCACTTGATCCATACCCATATCAACAAAAGAACTGACCAATAGAATGGCTAGGATTCCCTCATCAATAATGCAACTATATTTGATTAGGAAATATTTTCTCAGTGAAGAAAACAACCATAAACTCAAAATGACACAGAGTCATTGATACAAGATTCTAACTTTTTATACCAGTCTGGTAGCAGAAAGTTATAGTCTGTGTGCACTTGAGTAACCCTTGTTGTGCCCATGCACAGGCGATTTTATAGGTAGGAAAATATTTCAGAACACCAGAATTTTAATTTTATTAAGGGGTATTTATCTGCCACAACTTAATGACCGGTCTGTGACATTTAGCCATTCCGTGGTGCAAAAAAGGTTAGGGAACTAGCCTTAGCTGACTTCCACCTCTCTAGGTTCTCTTCTAGTTGTTTCCTACTCTCACTACAGATCATGGTCCATGGAGACTCCTGTCTGACCTCATCTGTCAATCTGGCCATCACTAAAGCAAACAAGAAGGGGCTCAGGACTGATCCTTGATGTAGTCCCACCACCACCTAAAAGTCTTCTGTCCTTCCAACAGCACACCTCACCACTGTTGCACTGTTCTCATACAAATGCTGCACCAGCCTAACATCCTTCCCTGCCACTCCTGACTTCCTCATACAAAATGTAGATGTTATTATCCAAATTGTATTAAATCAAGAACTTAATTTGCACATTGTCCCCGTAATTTCCCGAAGGATACTCCTGAGGGATTAATAAAGTTCTATCTATCTAGTTTAAAGTGATATTATTATTATTTAAAGATCTGGAAACACACCATCTGCATCCAAACAGAGGAAGAAGAAGAAAAGTATAGCGCCACCTACCACCAAAGGAAGACGTG